>CAUYQG010137925.1:0-21528 GCA_963574415.1 Tarsius wallacei | reverse complement strand
TAGGCATTTGGCTAGCAACATAAGATACATTTTGTGGGTGCAGGGCTGGGTGGAAGAACTATATAAGCATGTGAAAATTAAATAAATATTGGCAGAGTCCTGAGCTCTCCCCAGGAAGAGGATTCCTTTCTTTTTTTCTTTTTCTTTTTCGCAGCTTCCCAATTCTCCTGTCTCAAGCCCTGACTCTCTCCTGGAGCTGGACCCTGGCACTTTTCTGTGTTATCTTGGAGATCACTGAGTTTCCTTAAAACTACTATTTTGAATTCTTTATCAGAGAGCTTATATATAATCATCCCATTTGGGTCAGTTACTGGTTTTTTGCTTCGTCTGTTTGAAGAGATCATGGTTCCCTGTTTGCTGTTGTTTCTTGTAGATGTACATCTTTGTCTTTGCATTGAAGAACCAGTATTTTTTTCTAGTTTCTTTCTCTGACTTGTCTTACATTTTATTGTATATAAACCTTTGACCAGGTTTACCTCAGCTCTAGCCAAGGATCAGAGCATTACCCTTCCCAAACAAAAGTCCTGCAATGGATAGCCCAGTAACGTGGAAAGACTAGCTAGTATTTTTTTCCTCAGGGGACCTGCAGGACAAACCTCATACCACATGGTGCTGTTGAATAGCCACTCTGATTTGGCATATTCTTTGACTGAGTTACAGAGTAGAATTTTTAGGACTGGGATAATAGTCCCACCTTCTGACTTTGCCTCTACCTTTCCTCAGGGATATTTCTCTTTTCTGGTGCCTGTGATCTATCTCATGGGTTAAGGCAGAGACAGGTCTCCTACTAGAAAATCAAAGGTGGAGGAGAAGTTGGTTGTCTACCTTGATCTCACTTTTTCCAGTGTAGGAGCAGTGAGTCTTGGAGGAAATTCAGTCAGAATAGAAAGAAGAAGTTTCAAGGATGTGGAAGTCCAATTATCTGCTAAAAGTTTTTTCACTTCTCTGTGGTCCTGGAACTATATCATCTTCATATATGAGTTCTGAGATATTTCTGGTGATAATCTCAGCATAGTATATGTGTTTTTGGTTTTCTGTGTAAGATAGTGAAACCAACTTGCTTCTATATTGCCATTTTGGAACCGGAAGTCCCCTCATTTTTAATTGTTCTAGGATGACAGAATATTTCATTTAAACTCTTGGAAAAACCATAAAGCTTTATGCTAAGTTCACAGCACAAGGAATGAGGGAAAATGAATAGAAGAGTAATGAATACAAAAAATAAAACAAAACCACCTGGCTCCTTCCCAACATACTGTGTATATTTTCATATTCAGCTCCTAATAAATCATGCCTTCCAGTATTCTATCCTTGTGAAGTCTCCTTCCACCTTGACTCTATGCTTGACTATGTGGTTTGCTTTGTTGTTTAGGACATCAGCAAATGTGATACAGGCAGAAGTTTGTTAAGCACTTGGGAATTAAGGCTTACTATCTTAGAATGCTGCAACTATTTATAAAACAGCTCTCAATGGGGACACATAGCACAGCCAAGAGACAGAGACCAATAATCAGATATGTGAATGAGACCATCTTAGGTCATCAGCTCTAGTCAAACCACCAGATGACTGCAGCCTAGACACATCCAACAGAAAACCACTTAGTTAAGTCCAGCCCAAATTGCTGAATTGAGTAGACATATGGTTGCTGTTTCCAGATGTTATTGTTGTTGTTGTTATTTTGAGTCAGAGTCTCACTGTGTTGCACAGGCCAAAGTGCAGTACACAATCTCAGCTTGCCACAAGCTTAACACCTGGGCCCAAGTGATCTTCTTGCCACAACCTCCTGAATAGCTGGGACTACAGGCATGTACCTCACATCCAGCTAATTTTTTTTTTTGTAGAGATAGTGTCTTGCTTTATTGCCTAGGCTAGTCTCAAATTCCTGGCCTCAAGTTTTCCTCCCACCTTAGCCTCCTAATGTGTTGAGATTATAGGTATGAGTCACTGTGCCCAGGCTCTTGCCAAATATTAAGTGCGCATAATAGATAGTAATAGGTAACTTATAAATCTTTCTAATTTTACCTTCTACCACTTTTCCTTTCCATGCTTTATCTTTGCCTAAGGTCTTCTTATTCTTCCTTGAACATGACAGGCTTATTTTTGTCTCAAGTTCTTTAACTGCATATTGCCTCTGCCTGAGCATTTTGAATCCTTACATGATTCACTTCATGCATTTAATGCTGAAGAAGTTAACTCTTCAAGGAAGCCTTAACTCACTACCATATCTAATATATCATATACCCCCATATGTTTCTTCTCTATTTCCTTTTTTACTTAGTTTTTCTCAGAAATTTCTTTTGAAAACATAAGATATATTAGGTCATTTTATGTACCCTTCACCAGAATGTAAGTTCCAAGAGTACATAGATCATACCTGTCTTGTTCACTGCTCTTTTGCTTGTTACTAGAATGATGATAGTGCTGGCATATGGTAGACACCTGAGTGATGTAGTTGAATGAATTAATACGTTAATTAATTGATCAGATGAAATTTATTAAAGGTAGACTTCAGGAGGACCAGAGGGAATGAGAAGATCATATTCAGAGTGAGGACTAAAAGATTTCTTAATTGGGAAATGCATTTCTAATAATTTTTATGTAAGTACAGTCAGACTTTTATTGCTTTTATTTTTCTCTTTCATGTTTTTAATTGACATATTGATATTCTTAACCTCTTGCCCTGTGCAGAGACATTACAGTGCATTATATTACTTTACTTAATTCTAATGGAATAGCTAGCTACTTGGATGCTATAATTTATAAATAAAAATTTTAATAAAAGAAGACTACTATTTAAAATCATTTTTCATGTGGTTGTAAACATTATTTCTAATAAAATGCCTCATTACCAGCATTTTACAACTTCTTGAATTTAAAATGTCCAATTAATTGCTAAACTATACCAATTTGAAAAAGCTTCATAATTATGTACCCTTAACTCAAGTTTGTTTAACAAACATCTTTAATAATAAAATATAATAACTAATTATTTCCATACCCAAAAGCTTTACCTTTCAGAAAGAACATGAAACAATGATCTCTGAGAATCTATTATACATATTAAACCATTTCTGGGTTTACAATTGTTTGATGTGAACCACAATCTAACAATTTTGCTACCTGGATTTTTAATGTCTAACAGACTATAAGCAGGAAACTTGAAGGAAAATAAATTGGGGTCTTCTTAAAAAAGTCAGACTGGCAATTGCTACTTGCTCTATCCCAGACCCCTTAAATTGTTCTTGTCCGTTAACACAAACTTATCCTCAATATACATTAATGATCAGCCAAGGTCATTGACATTGTCACTTCTATTTAACCAGACTACCTTCTATTCAATCTTTCTAATTTACTTTCTTACATTTTTATTTGTTATGTGCATCCTGATGCCCATCTCTTGTTGCACTGGTGCCTCTAGCAGTCTTCTACCATAAACTAGTAATCTATCTCTCTTCTCTCTCTCTCTCTCTCTCTCTCTCTCTCACTCTCTCTCTCTCTCTCACACACACACACACACACACACATACACACACACACACACACACACACACAGAGCATTTTGAGGTTTCTTTTCCTTATATAGACACTAAGACTATCTCAAAGAGAAAGCTTCATCTTTTGATTTTACTTTCTCAGCATCCACTGTCACAGGATAGTTTTGTCTGCTCTTTCCAGTACGGTATAATAGATTACAACAGAGATAAATGGTTGATGGGAAGATAGGAAGAAAAGAGACTATGAACTCCAGAAACCAAAAACAGAAGGAAGTTAAAGAAACATCTGTGTGTGTGTGATATACAAGCAAATATATGTATATCTAATGTGTGTATGTATAGACATATATTGATTCAAATGTGTTGCACAGATAAATATGAGTTGATTTTATTTTATAGGTTTTTTTGTGTGTGTCTGCTCTCATCATTTAACTTTGTCTTTATAAATCATAGCCACATGGAACCACTCAATATAGGGACAAACAAATGCATACAACGCTCATGATAACAGCATTAATGGTGTATACATGTATGTTGTGGCAAATACAGTGACTTGTTTTCTTAAAACTGAGCAATGGTTATAAGTGAGCTCAAGTTAATGTCATTCCTGCTAACTTATTTGTCAAAGACAATGTACAATGGGTGACTTGATCCATATGAGACCCCCTCTGAAGACCTGAAGTACTGTTTTCATTTCATCAGCATGCTTTTTATGGGCATTGACTGATTGATACCTGGCATCCAGCAGAACACACAAATGCTAGAAAATATACCAGGAGAAAGATCATATGACATGAGCTCAGTCCAATTATTGGTCTGTGAACCTGTAGGCAAATTGCAGCCTGTCATTCCTACAAAATTGAATCTCAGCTTGAGAAAATTAGAGTTTTATGCTTTTACAATACAATTTAGAAATGTGGCATAGTGCAACAAGATCCATGTTTAAGGGCATGGACTCTTAAATTCAGTAGGAAAAAAAGGAACAGTTTCAGGAAGAGATAAGAAGAAACATTTGGCGTGCTATCAAAGTAAGAAATATTTCTCTACTAAAGTAAAGTAAGTGGAAGTGGAGAGAATAAAAGAAGAAGATGAAATATATTATTTTTAAAAGAAATATTTCTAACAGAAGCAGTTGAATATGAACAAATTTTTGATATTCAGAAATCTACTTATCTTAAACTGAATAAATCAAACATCATTGTCACTTGTTACAATTTTGTTCTAAGTGGACAAAAGACAACATGAAATACACTATGGACCCTTTATTACAAGATTACATATTTAACTGAAATTAAATTCAGGCACCTTTACCCATTTGCTCACTTTCCTCCCAGTATTAACATCTATCCCCTGCACTCCCCAAACACACACTCAGTTCTCTTTTGTTTTCCCAACCTTTCCTCACTTCTTCCTTTCTCTCATCTTTCTTCAATGCTATATAATTTGTAAACTCACTTTCCTTCATCTTATAAATTACATTCCTTTTGTACAAATAATAATAACCACCATTTATAGAACACTTACTAGGTGCTCAGAGATTTGCAAATAGTGGCCCATTTGATAGTTACAACAACATCATGAGGTAGACACATCATTATATTATTATATTCATGTTACAGAGGAGGAAATTAAGTCTTACAAGAATTAAATAACATGCCTAAAGACTAGAACTACTAAGTTTCAGAACTAAAATTTGAACCCAGCTCTGTTAAATTCCAAAGCCCCTTGTCTTCACTGCTATAGTTTAAAGACTCCCCTTGCTATATAGTGGCATATTATGGCAAGTTAAAATCAAACCAAGATGCATTTCCTAAACATATTTGAAGTGCAAGATGCCAGCTAGCATCATAAGCAAAAGTGGCACATGCAAGAAAATTTACTTTGTGTCTGTCAAGGTCTAGTCAAGAGATAGAAACTAAACCACTACTTTAAGAGAGAAAATGTTATATGCAGAATGTATAGAACTATTCACTAGCTAATAGTCCTCTCTTATCTGTGGGGAATACATTCCAAGACGCCCAGTGGATGTCTGAAACCACAGATAGTACCAAATCCTACGTGTACTATGATTTTTCCTATATGTACATATTTATAATAAGGTTTAATTTATAAATTAGGCCCAGTATGTAATTAACAATAATAATAAAATGGAACAAGAATAACAATATACTGTAGTAAAAGTTTTGTGAATGTGATTGCTCTCTCAAATCTCTTTGTCAAAGTATCTTATAGTACTGTACTCAACCTTTTTCTTGCAGTGATGTGAGTTAATACAATGCATAAATGATGAAGATGAAGTGAGATGAAGGACATAAGTGTTGTGATATAACATTAAGCTACTATTGACCATCTAACAACACATCAAAAGATGGATCAGCTGCTTCAGGTTATCCTGAATCATACAGGCCCTGACGATGTTGACGGTTGGAAGTCAAGAGTGGTTGATAGTGATGACAAATGAGCAGGTGGCATACACAGCATTGATATCTTGGACAAAGATTCACATTCCAGGTGGAAAAAAGTGGATAGTGCAAGATTTTATCATGCTACTCATGATGTCATATAATTTAAAACTTAAGAATTGTTTATTCCTAGAGTTTTCTGCTTCATAACTTAGGACTGTGGTTGACCATGGAAAGTGAACCTACTTAAAAAGGAAACTGCTGTACTGAAAAGACATGAAAGAAATGCTTGGGTATCACAAAGGTTATAGAGTAAAAATTTCATTTTCAAGATAGAAAGGATCAGAGGGAAAAGGGTAATATTTTTAAAACTTAGAATCCTGGAGATGAAGACCCATTGATCTGAAACTCAGACCTCTAAAAAACTCATACCTGCAGGTTCTAGTCTTTCTCAGCTCAGAGGAAGGGATGTATGAGGCTGGTAACCAGACCTATAAGGACAAGAACAGGAAGCAAACAGGAAGGTAAGTGCCTCTTCTTTTATTTTTAATCTTCCATCTCCCTTTATTGTCTCTGCTAGTAGAATCTAAAAGAGAGTCATCAGGGCAAAGCAGATATGTGGCTGCAGAGTCTTAGCTAGGGCAAGCATTACAAAATGCAGAGTATAAAAGTGGGGGGGGGTTAAGCTGAGATACTGTAGCAGTCTTAGTCCATTGTCTGCTGCTAAAATAGAATACCACAGACTGGGTAATGTATTTTAAAAAGAGATAGTCTTATTTGATTCACAGCTTTTGAGGCTGGAAAATTCAAGAGCATGGCACTGGCATCTGGTAGAGACCTTCTTGCTTCATCATAACATGGTTATAGGGCAAGTGTGCACACGGGACAGAGAGAGAAATGGAGCCAAACTTATCCTTGTATCAGGAGCCCATTCTCAAAATAACTAACCCACTACCATGATAATGGCATTAACTAATTAATGAGAGCAAAGCTCTTATGACCTAATCATTTCTTAATAGTTCCATGTCTTAATACTGTTACAATGACAATTAAGCTTTCAACACATAAGCTTTTCAGGGACATATTTGAACCACAGCAACCTACCCCTAGACCCCAAAGTTCATGTCCTTCTCACATCATATGAGATGTGAGATCTCACATCAAATGAATAAAAATATATTTTATTCTATCCTAATAGTCCCCAAAGTCTAAACTCATTCTAGCACCCACTCAAAAAACTAAAGCCCATAGTCTCATTTTAAATCAGATATGGGCAAGACGGTAGAATTCACCCTATTGTTTTAGCTTGGGTAACAAATTTCAGAAGAAAATAAACATTCTCATTCCAAAAGGGAGAAATAGGTACACACACACACAAAAAAAATAGAGGGGTAACTGGCTCCACCTAAGTCCAAAACCCAACATGAAAAATAACCTTAAGTCTCAGAGCTAAAGAATAATCTCCTTTGACTCCATCTATGTCATGTTTCCTGGATATAACAGGTAGGTGTTGGGCCCTCAAGCCTCAGAACAGTTCTGTCCCCATGGCTTTGCTGGGCTCAGCCCACATTTAACTTTCCTGGGTTGGAGTTTCATGCCTGCATTGTTGCCAGGCTGGAACTGTATAGTGGTAGCTCTACAGTTCTGGGGTCTAATGAGTAACCCCACTCCCATGGCTTCACTAAGCAAAGCATTACTCTAAAGGAGACTCTCTGTGGTGGCTCTGCCCCTGTGGAAGTTTTCTGCCTGGGTACCTAGGCTATCCACCACATCCTTTGAAATCTAGGTAAAGGTAACTATGTTCCCACTGCTCTAGCTTTTACATTCTGCAGGACTGCAAAATTAACACTACATGGATGCCACCAAGGTTTATGGCTTATACCTTCTGGAGCAGATGGAATTGTACCTTGAGCTATAGCCAACATGGCTGAGAAGTGCTGTACTGGAATGTAGGAAGCAAACACCTGAAGCAGCTCCAAGCAGTGAAGCTTGTAGAGGGCACCTCAAGCCCATCCTCCAAAACCATTTGCCCTCCATTAGCCATGGGCCTGTGATGGGAGGGGCAATCCCATAGATCTTTTAAATACTTTCAGAATCTTTTTCCCATTGTCATGATGAATAACACTTGGCTCCCTTCTATCCATGGCACTCTCTTTAGCAAATAGTCACTTGGCCACTCCTTGTTTGCTCTTTTAAAGATGACTATTCACTCTTTTTTTAAAGGCAGGATTTATTAAGAGGACAGAAAAGCTCCCACAGTGGGAGGGGACCCAAAGGGGTTGCCCATCCTATTCACTCTTTATGTGGGCAGGCTGTGGATTTTCCACATCTTTCCATTCTACTTCCCTTTTAATTATAAATTCTGTCTTTAAGACATTTCTTTCTTCTCACTTTCACTGTATGGGTTAAAAGCAATGAGGCAGCAGCCTGAATGCTTTACTGTTTTGATTTTTCTTTCATCAACTATCCTAGTTCATCACTCTTATATTATGCATTTCATAAAGTCCTAGAACACAACCACAATTCAGTCAAGTTCTTTGCTACTTTATGAAAAAGATGGCCTTTTCTCCACTTTCTAAAACTTTCTTCCTCATTTTCATCTGAGACCCCATCAGAATGTCCTCTACTGTCCAGATTTCTACTAATATTCTAGTCACAACAATTTAAGCAAACCTTAAGAAGATCCAGACTTTCCCTATATCTCTTGTCTTCTTCTGAGCCCTCATCAAAATTTCCCTTAACACTCCATTCAACGTAATATATACTTTTTAAAGCCCGCTCCTCCAGATTCTTCCAGCCTCTACCCCTTACTAAATCTGAAGCTGTATTCATATGTTCAGGCATTTTTGATAGCAAAAATCTCACTCCTTGGCACCAGTTTTCTGTCTTAGTCCACTTTCTGATGATAAAACATAATACCACAGAGTAATTTATAAAGAAACTAGATTTATTTGGTTCATGATTCTGGAGGCTGGGAAGTCCAAGAGCATGATGTTGGCATCTAGTGAGGGTTTTCTTGCTGCATTATATCATGGCAGAAGGGAGAGAAGGCACACAAAACAGTGAAAGAAATGGACCTGAACTTATTCTTTTATCAGTTTACTACTCCCACAATAAATTACTTCTCAATAATGTCATTAATCCATTCACAAGGGCAAAGTTGGCATAACCTCATCACCTTTCAAAGGCCCCACCTCTTAATACTGTTGTAATGGCAATTAAGTTTTCAGCACATAAACTCTTAGGGGACACATCCAAACTATAACAGTAGCTTATTAATTAGCATACCCTTGTGGCTTACAACTTAGTAGAATGACTAATGCAAACTATTATGAAATGTATCACTTAATTGTGAGAACACAGGAAAAAAATGGGAAGGTATGACTGAATCCTGTAAACTCTAGTATATAAGAAATATAAAATGTATTATCTGTAAATAAATTTAAATCCAATACTGAGTTTAATTGCAGTCATCATTATAGACCCTTCTAGTAGATGATTTTGCAAACATCTTTGTTATGCTGCATCTTTGCATTAGTTACTCCTGATTGATAGGTCCATTTTCCCTCTTTCCTCTGTGATACCACCACCATTCCTTCAAAGAACTTAGGCTTTTATTAAAGGCAGGAAAAAATCAGACTTTAGGTGACTTTTGCCTTTGGCTGTATGAAAACACCCTGAAGCATGAGAATATTAAGGAGCTGTCTACCTGCTAGAAAAAAAAAATAGGAAAAGCAAACAAAAATTAATATTTTAATAACTTTCCTGCCACACAAATGCAATGCCTGTGGGTTTAGAATAATTTAAGACTATTCAAATAAATGCAAGTGAAAAAAGTGGCAAATTTTCCAGAGTTATATAGCATCTACCACTTTGTACCTACTGTGAGATATCTTGAGTATATCAGCCTCTGAGGGATAGACATTGAATCTAGAATGCTTTCCATGCTATGTCATGAACAAACTGTATATGAGAGAATTTCCTTCATGGTCTCAGGTTAGTTAATGTCATTCACCTGTTAAATTGCAAATATCACTGAGAAAATAGAAATAATTCTCTTGTTTTAATCACCATTACTCTTTCAAGACATATAAACCACCAGTTTCACTGTTTTTCTTAAAGTAGAACAAAGGCAGCCTGAAACTCAACTTAATTTCCAATGCTAGTTTCAAGGTCCTTGGAGATAATAAATGTGTTATTTGATTTATATATTAAATGTTATTTGCTAGCATGATTTGTGCTCTTGAGATTCTGGGTATATTGTAAAGTTTGTGACAGTGTTGGAGTGTTGCCTCAGAGCTTCTATTTAGGAAAGGCCTTGGGAAAAGAGGCTTATGCTCTGCAAAATAGTGCCAGGGACACCTATTACTGTCAGGTGTGAGAACTAATAGTGGTGCTGTGAACACCAAGAAATCACTTTCCAAAGGACTTCCTGTGGTTTCCGGTCTCTGACACTGCTGTCTCAGTGTTGAATGAGATGCTAAAATACTTATGCTTTGGATTTGGTCTCTAACCAGAAATGGGTTTTAGTAACTGTTGCATCCCAAAGATAACTGAAAATAATAATAATGAAAAAGACTCTACCACAGTGCTGAGAAATGGGTCTATGTATTATTAGCAGAAACAAAACCACAGTCTGGATGCTCCAGGCCCCATTTAGCAGATTACAATCAGGGAGAGATCAATGACCAAAGGGATTTCTCTTTCCTGGTTTTTATATTTTGAACCTCCTCCCCAAAAGGCCATGAAAAATCCCAGTGAGAAAGAAGAGTATATAATACATCTCTGTGTATTTTGTCACTCATTGTGTTCTCAAAACTATTTAATCTAGCACATATTACCTTGAGAGGCCCCCAAAATGGGCACCCATAAAAAGAGATAATCATGAAAATTATTTTCTTCAGTTTATCACAACATGACAGAGAACTTAACCATTCAAAATACCAGACTAGTGACTTGGTATTTGTGTGCATTTCAAAATAAAATTAATGGAGCTGTAAGACTTCTCTTACAATTTTGCAAATAAATTTTATTGTCTTTTTGATAACAAGCAAATGCATGATGACAAGCAATCCTTGAATCCTCCCTTCACTTAATTTTTTTCCTAATACAAGAGAGTGCTCCTTGTAATAAGGTTTCTCCCTCATATTATTCCTCAGAGGCTCCCAGGAAAAATAGTAAATTAAAGTTTGTACCCATGAATCACTAAGATTTTTTCAACCTCTCTGAGGCAAAGAGATTTATGCGATGAAACCAATAGCTTTTCACCACCTGTCTTACAATGTGCATTGTCTGCACAATAAGATATGTCTTTCTCTCTTCCTCCATGTTAGCTATCCTCTAAAGGTCACAGAAACTAAATACAATAGAATGGCATCCAGCAACATCTCTATTGCTGAGAGACTACTAGCCAACTATAATGCAATGCAGTCATTAATGAAGAGTAGCATTTCTCTTACCTTTTTTATGCTCTTGTGCACAAACTCAAATCTGTTTATGTTTGCTCTAAAAAAATGTTATTCTAAACTACAGAAAAATGAAAGTGTTAATCGTCATCATCATTATCAAAGACTAGGTTGTACATTGCAATTGTTTTAGCTTGGATAACACCTTTCAGAAGAAAATATCACAGAGATAACTTTGTTTTAATCCCAAGAGCCAACCCTTATGTGTAGATTTAAAAAATATTTATTCCCATGAGAATATGGGAATATACATACATAAGCCTCTAAATATTTATTCCCATTGCCTTACATAAAACTCTAAATTGAATTCCCAATAGAACTATTAGTCTATGTGCTCATTTATTTGCAGGAACTCAGAAATCCCTAGAACTGAAAGTCTGTTTTGGTCATCCTACTGGCAATAGGAATAACTTAAGAACAGTGTTGGAGTTCACTCTCAAAGCATTAAGAAAAAAGCAGGGACCTTTCTTTCTTGATGTTGTTATTTTTTCCCCATTCTGAAACCAGCAATTTTTCTTATTTATTGTGCAAACTACCTCTCTCTAGTCTTTCTAGGGAGACTGAACCCTGGTAGCCAAGTTCTCAAGAAGACTAAAATTAACTATAATCACCTTTGTATAGTATATTATTTGAAATCCCATAATGGTGGGATGCAAACAGAAAACTTTCCTCTCTCCTTCCTGCATAAGACCATAGATCAAATAAAAATTATTTCCCATTTTCTTTTCCAATGGGGACTCTTTAATAATAAAATGAAAAGATTTCAAACTTCCTTTGCTGCAGTAGCTCCCAGGCCTACCTAATTTAATGACACTGTAAAGCTCTACTAGTTGCACTCCACAGATAACACATTAAAGTGTAGCTTTGGGTGAGAAATAACCTGACATCAAAACCTCTCAAGAAAAACACATTCATTAGACATGAAAACAACAAGAGAGAAAAGCTCAAGTTTGCCCTCAAAGGAAGTGTGCAGTGTCAAGATTCTGAGGTCACACCAAATCCTAGAAAGCTAAGAACGACCTTATATCTTTGATAAAGCTGCTTTGGCATGAAGGGGTTGAGTACTTAAGGTATTATGTCACATTTAACCCAAATCGCAGGTTATGATCTCCATTGAGCACTCTTACTAAAGTTCTAACCCATCAAGTCCCCTGAGGAGAAATGAAAATGACACTATCTGCTAATGATGTGACTTTCAATCCTGCCAGGAAGGAAGTGGCTAATGCAACAAACCTTCCTCTCAGTAGAAAAGGAGGCCATTTAAATAACTGAGCTTCTGAAGGATCTGTGAAGTAAGGCACAAAGTGAGATGAATGAATTTACTATTTCCTCCACTTGCTGTCGAGGAAGGAGGTGAAAGCAGAGCCAAGGATTCTAGTTTTCATTTCCATTTGTACTTCTGGCTTATTAAAACATACAGAAGCAACTCACTTTGCTTACTTTAGTTCCCTGTTTATTAAATTCTAAGGCACATAATTCTCTGGTAGTTTCCAAATCGCTCAGTCCTTCCAAGAGTCTCATATAACCTTATTCCGATCATCATTAAGCCTCTAAATAGTAAGTAGAAATCTCAGATAAGAAACTGGTGTTTCTGTTTTACCTAAGCTGGAACTACATTTCCTAGATCTTCTTTCTCTGTGTGGTTTATGTTAGAATTGGCCACATGAGAAATTTGTGTAAAATTTGGAGTTGGAGGTGTAGCCATTATTCCAGAAAGAGCCTCTAACTCTTGCACACTGCTGCATATATGCTGACTCACTTTGTTGCATTACACAGCAGTGAGTTGGGTCTTCAGCCCTTCTACTCCCACCAAATCTCTCATTTTACCCAGGCGCCTGTGCTACTCTGCAGCAGAGGAACCTAGATTCTTCTGCAGTCCCCCATCATCAAGGTTAGATGTAGGGAGAGGTTAATGTGGATTCTAGATTGTCCTGTAGATTCCATCTCTTCCTGTGGGTTCCTATGTCCCTGCCCCTATGTCCAGCTTTTATTTCCCACTGCCTATCCTGCTGACCCACAGTGATTACAACCTGCTCTAATGCAGTAGCAAAAACCTTCCTTAGTCATCTTTCTCTAGGTGGCTCCTGGTTAGTGACTTTTCTCTTTAAAAATTTTTTTTTTATTTTAAATATGTGGGGTACAATTCAGGGCTAGGTATACAAATGTTCATTATGCAGGTACCCTTGTTGATGAGGTGTACCCTCCCGTCCCCTGGCAGTTTCCCACTACTGCCAATCCCGCTCCCACCCTCCCCTGGCAGTTTCTCAATACTGCCAACTCTTTCTTATAGTATTACCATAGTTGATCAAAGTCCACATATGAGTGAGAACATGTGATACTCAATTCCTTGTTTCTGTGACAGATCACTCAGTATTATAGCCTCTAAGTTCATCCAAGTTGCTGCAAAGTTTATAATTTTCTCCTTCTTTATGTCTGTGTAATATTCCATCATGTATATGTACCACTTTTTTTTTTATCCAGTCCTCTTTCAGTGGGTAGCATGGTTGGTTCCATGTTTTTGCTATTGTGAATAATGCTGAAATAAACATATATGTGCAGGTATCTTTTTCATACAGTGATTTGAGTTCCTCTGGGTATATTTCCAGTAGGAGGATTGCAGGGTTGTATGGGAGGTCAATTTTAGATCTTTTAGGAATTGCCACACTGTTTTCCACAGAGGTTGTACTAGATTACACTCCCACAAACAGTGTAGAAGTGCTCCCTTTTCACCACATCCTCTCCAGAATTTGTTGTTTTTTGAGTTATTAATGATGGTCATCCTGACTGGAGTTAGATGGTATCTCAGTGTAGTTTTAATTTGCATTTCTTTGATGACTAGTAAGGTTGAGCATTTTCTCATGTATCTGTTGGCTGTTGGTATGCCTTCTTTTGAGACATGTCTATTCATATCTTTTGTCCACTTTGTAATGGCACTGTTTGTTTTTTTTCTTTTCAGCACATTTGAGTTCCTTGTAGATCCTAGATGTTAGGCCTTTGTCAGATACACAGTTGGCAAATATTTTTTCCCAGTCTGTGGGCTGTCTCCCTGCTCTCCTGATGGTTTCTTTGGCTTTGCAGAAGCTTGTCAGTTTGATGAGGTCCCACTTGTCTATCTTATCTCTAATGAATGAGCACTTGGGGTTTTGATCAGGAATTGGTTGCCAGTTCCAATTTCTATAATGGTGTCTCCTGCATTTTCTAAGGTTCTTATAATTTGAGGTTTTACGTTTAGGTTTTGATCTATTTACAGTTGATTTTTGTGTATGGGAATGGGTAGGAGTCTTGTTTTAATCTTCTAATGTGGTCAACCAGTTTTCCCAACACCATTTACCAATAGGTTCTTCTCTCGCCAGTGGTTGATGATGGAGGCTTTGTCGAAGATGAGCTGGTTGAGAAATTGATATTTTGCTTCTGGAATCTCTATCCTATTCCATTGGTCTATATGCCTGTTCTTGTATCAGTACCAAACTGTTTTGATTATTGTAGCTTTATAATAAAGCTTAAAGTAGTGACTTTTCTCTTATTCTTCAACTATCCCTCCTAAACTTTTACTTTATCAGCTTTCTTATAGTATTATAACATCTAATTACTGTAATAAATCATGTATTCCAAGTATTTTATTCCCTGATCAAACTCATCTCACAGTTTTGTGGGTTAGGAATTTGGGCATAATTCAGCTGGATAGTTAACTCTTCCAGCCTGAAGTGTTGACTTAGGTGGTATTCAGTTGATAGTTAAACTATCTTGAGATTCCAAACTATCTTCAATCATGTGTATGACCTTTGACAGGAAGGTGAATATCTGTGAAAGCCAGACACGCTTGACCTCTCTACCTTTTATATAGTCTGTTTCACAGATATTTGAACTTCTAACAAGGAGATTTAGGGTTCCTAAAAAAGCAAAACACTGCCAGTCCTCTTAAAGGCTAGCCTGGAGCAAGCATAACATCACTTCTACTGTATTCCATTGGCCAAAGCTATCACAACCCAACCCAAATGAAGAGGAAAAGAAAGAGACCCACCCTTTGAGGGGAAGAATGCAAGAGAATGTTCTATTATTTTATTCTATCACGAAACCAAACTGACCTTGTTGAAGTGTAAAAGTTAGTTTGGTAAATGTTCTTCTCTTCCTTCATATTTTTCTCCTCACCAGTTTTATTGCCTGATTTTTTTTTTTTTTTTACATTTTTTACTTACTTGTCTACTTATTTATAGCTATTGCATGTGTTACCTTGGAGGACCAAATCCTTTCATTCAACCATCTTTTACTTCCCAAATGAGATTATGAAGTCTTTAGGAATAGCATTGGTCTGTCCTAAAACTATCTCCTATTCCCCAATGCCTCCAAATCTGTAGCCTCTGAGAAGTTCAGTGATAGAAATATCTGGTCTGTTGGAGGCCTGGTAGAGTCCTGGCTTCTGGGGAACTGGAAATGAAGTGTTGTGTAATGGTTCATATATATGAATGTCTTCTAATGGCAACTGACTGACAGAGAAACTCAACGGTCCCTCTCACATCATCAATCTCAGGCTCCTTTTATAGCACCCAAGAGTATGAAAACTGACAGTTCTCTCACTTATTATTAAAGTAATATTCACTATGAGTCTAAGTTTAAAAGCAATGGGTACGAAGCTTTTAATTCTTTCAATTTTGAAATAACTTTAGTCTCAAATAGAAGTTGCAAAAAATATCACAGAGTTCCTGTGTATCCTTCACTCACCTTCCCCAAATGATAACATCTTACATAAATATAATGAAATGATCAAAATTAAGAAGTTGTCTTTGATGTATACACACACACACACACACACACACACACACACACACACACATATATATAGTGTTAACGAACCTACACACCTTATTTAGCTTTCATATGATTTTACATATTTTCATCTTGCTAGTTTAGAGATTATGAAAAATTACCACATGTATAAATTCATGTAACTACCACAGTCAGGATATAGGACAGTTCCTTCACCTCAAAGAAACTTTCTCTTGCTCCTCTCTATGGTCACATCCTTCCCCACCCCATCACAGACAACCCAATAAACAAATAGTGCAGTGAAAAGAGGATAATAGCAATGTATAATTTTATTCAGAAAAAGGAAGGATAAGAAAAACACCACAGACATTAATCCATAGCAGTGAAGTAACTCTACAGGACAGATCTTCTGAGGTCTCTCCTCCTGAAAGTAGGACAAGTTCTTTTAATTAGACTCTGATTCTCCTGTTTGGAAATGTCACAGAAAGTGGGAGGTACACTCTGACAGAGAATAACATCAGAAGGTTTGCTAGAGAATGCTCTTGTGAACAACATCCATGGAGAGAAGCCAAAAAAGCAGGATTAAGAAGATGGAAAAGTAGATCTGACCAGTCTCAGGGAAGCTTAGCTACCCATGGAGGGTTCTAAAGATGGAATGTCCTTTCAGTACTCTCCTGATGTGAGTTGACAGAACTGGACCTTGGCACCCGCACAGAGGATAGTCACTAGAAAGGCGAGCATGATCTTGGGTAAAAGAGCTGAGGACAGTCAACCACATGCACTTTTAGTACCAGAGCATTAAAGCAAGTTATAGAATCTGAAATGGAGGTACAAATGGAACATCCCAGCATCTTCCATAAGACAGAAATTGCCTTTTAGATACTGGGTTGCTGGACATGAGGACCCTTTAAACCTTATATAGACACAGTGCATACCCAGATATTATCGACTTTATGCTGGATGGGATAACCATTTCAGACTTATGAGGAGGATAGTGGTCTATATGTAGGAACAAGGCATTAAAGCACATTTGGAATAACTTTGGCAGGACAGACAGCTCTTCACTAAAACTGCATATTCTTGCTTCAGAAATGCCAGGCCTGGATTTCACTTCTCACACTGCCCACTCCCAGCAGTTAAGGTAGCCCCATGTCTGAATTCTCTTCAGTGGAATAAAACAGAAGCAACAGACACATGTCCAACCCAGGCCTATCATGCCTCCTGGCAGTATTCCTCCAAACTCTTTTCCCTTCTGGCTAGATACCATAAATTCAATCCCCAGGGAAACCTTGGAAGTCATGTGTTGAAGCTAAGAAAACTTCAGTGAGTCTGTCCCAGATAATGGTATAAAGGAGTACCTTCTCTCATTCCAATAGCTTGCCAAATACTATCATGTGAGTAGAAAGTAAATTTGAGACTTCATACCACTTTGGTGTTTTTGTTTTGGCAGCTAACTCTACATGATCTAATATAGCACAAATACTCATATGTACACAGAAATTGTTGCAACTGTAACTTTTTAAAAATATAATTTATAGTAGCCACAATAATATAAAGTTTCTAGGCAGAAATGTAACAAAATGTACAAGTCCTTAATGGAGAACATTGTTAAAGCTCATTAAATGGCATTAAAGAAAATTTTAATGATAAAGATACAGAAGCATGGGGGAGTATGTCCATGCAGAGAAAGATTCAATGATGTAAAGATGCCACAGAATATAATTCCTTAAATTATGCTAAAGATTAAGTACAAGCCCTATCAGTTTTCAATCAGGTATTTCATGAAACTTGACAAGTTTATTTTAAACAGATATAGAACTTCTTAAAATTACCAAAAATAACCAACATATTTCTGAATAAGAATAGGTTGGGATATCTCTTCTTTCTAGATATCATGATGTTAAAAAAATTATTAGAATTACGATAACATGGCATTAGCACAGAGACAGATAAAAACCAATGTACCAGAATACAGAGTATTGAAATAGACCCATGTGTATATATATTGAAACATGATATATGATGAATCATGGTGGAACAGGTAGACAATTTGATCCATGGAACTGGGTAAATAATCTGTCATCCAAAACTAGATTTAACTTGAAGGGGGAAAGTAAAGCTCTTAAAAACTTTGAGAAGAAATGTAAAATAGTATCTATATGAGCTAAGAGTGGGAAATAATTTTTTAAACAATGCACAGGAACCATAAAATAAATTACTAACTGAACACATTAAAACTATGACCCTTTGTTTGTCAAAATACACTGCAAAGAAAGTGAAAATGAAAGCTACACAATTTTTTAAAAACTATAAGAAAGAGTCAATCTGATAGAAAAATGATCAAAACATACAAGTGAATGTGAGTCATTAGAAATGCACAAACATTGCTGATGAAAGTATTGATTAATAAAAAGAATACAACAATGATTTGGTATTACCTTATAGTTTTATTTGGCTTCATGCACATGAAAATTAGGACACCCATATTATAACGTTCATGTTTCTAATAGTTGAATATTTGTTTAATAGTGAAAAACTGGGAGAAAATTTTCAAAATGTCTATAGGCAGAGGATGAATAAATTGTTGTGGAGTCATACAGTATCACTCAGAAGCAAAAGACAGTGTGCTATAGCTACAGGCCTCAATATGGATGAATCTCGTACACAATATGTTGAGTAAAAAAAGCAAGTTTTAGAAGAATTAATATTTTTTTCATAATTTACATACATTTCAAAACACTATTCTTTAGATATATTTTTTAAATGTATCATAGTCATCCCTCAGTATCTCCAGGGGATTGATTCCAGGACACCCCCCCAATACCAAAATCCACAAATGCTTGAGATCCCTTATATAAAATGGTGTAGTATTTGCAAATAACCTATGCACATCTTCTCATATACTTTAAGTCATTTCTGGATTACTTATACCAAGTACAATGTAAATGTGATGCAAATAGTTGTTAAATTTTTCATTTGCACTTATATTATTTTATTGATATTTTTACTTTTTGTTCCACAGTTGGTTAAATTCGTGGAAAAGGAACCTGTGGATATAGAGGGACAACTGTACAATCATAGCAAAAAAGCAAGTCAATAATAAACATGAAAACCAGAAGAGCAGTTAGTTCACAGGACATTTGTGGGAACATAAGGGAGGGACTCCTATCTCACTCTGGGGAGATAAAGGTAAAAACTTGACCAAGAAAGAATTCCTAAAGACACTGACAGATGAGGTGAGTTTTGAAAAAACAAGATGCCCATAAGTGAAGAATAGAAGGGGAAGGGGGGAAAGCAGGAGAAACAGCAAGGAGAGAGAGTTTAAGGCAACATTTGGAATAGTACTGAGAGTTCCACTTGGCTGAAGTGAGAGGTAGGTACAGAGGCATGCTGAAATGATTTAACAACTGAGTCTCTGGAGGAAAAATGTGTACACACACATGATATATGTCTATACAGGCATATCATATGTAAACACATGTAAGTGTAAGTTGGCTATAAATTTTACTGACATAAATTATTCGTAGTCAATTATTTACAAATAATAATAAAATATGCAGTGCTCTTTATTGTAAATCCCACATAGCCAAATTGATTTTCAAAAAATGCTTTTGTTGATTTTTGTCAAACTCTTCTATCTGTGACCAACCTATAATTTCAATTCAGTCTTGAGTTGACTATTGGTGTTGCCTCCCAATCCACTTTTCCTAATAACTTACTGCCATTAAATTTGTTTTGTTATGACAAATTTTTAAACTGCTTTATTGGTAAATAACTCATATACAAAGAACTGCACATATTTAATGTGTGAAGATTGATAAGTTTGGACATAGGTAAACAGCTGTGATACCATCACCACAATCAAGATAGTATGTATAACCAACACCTCCTAAAGTTTCCTTGGGTACCTTCCTTTTTGTTTTTGTTTCCGTTTTTGTTTTTGGTTTTAGGGGTTTTTTGTGGTAAGAACACTTAACATGAGATGCACCATCTTAACAAGTTTTGATGTGCACTATATTGTATCATTAACTATTGACACTATGTTGTACAGCAGATCTCCAGAATTTATTCATCTGGCATAACTAAAACTTTACACCCCTTGACAAACAATTCCTATTTCTCTGATCCCCAAGTCTTCATTGACCACTATTGTCTTCTTTACTGCTATGAGTTTGGCTATCAGAGATACCTCATTTAAGTGGACTTGTGCAGTATTTGTCCTTCTGTGGCCTGCCTTACTTCAATTAGCATAATGTTCCTCAGGTTCATCCATGTTGCTTCGCATAGCAGGATTTCTCCTTTTTTTAAAAGACTGAATAATATTTCATTGTATGCATATACCACATTTCTTTATGCACACATCTGTCAATAGACACTTAGGTCATTTCCATATCTTGGCTATTGTGAATAATGTTGCAATGAACATAGGAGTACAAATATCTGAAGACCCAAAATTCAGTTCTTTTAGATATATAGCAAGAAGTAGGACTACTGTATTATATGGTAGTTTTACCTTTAATTTTTTGAGGAACCTATGTGACCTACTCTTAAATGATTTCTCACCTTTATATGAATTAAGTTCATTAGCCCAAAACCTCTTTTAGCTTCAGCATTACCACATTTCAGAACTTCACTCTTTCTTTTTTTTTTTTTAATCAATATTTTTTATTTTGATATTGTAAGGTACAGTTAAGGGTTAGGTATACAAATATGCTTCGTTCAGGCACCCTTGTTGATAAAGGATGTCTTCCCGTCCCCAGACAGATATTGACTACCATTAATCCCACCTCCCTTTCCCTCACCCCCCCATAGTTTCCCACCACTGTCAGTCATTTTCTTGTGGTAGTACGTTGGATGATCAAGGTCTACTATATGAGTGAGAACATGTGATACTTAGTTTTTTGTTTCTGTGAGAGGTCACTCAGTATTATAGATTCTAGTTCCATCCAGGTTGCTGCGAAATTCATGATTTCATTCTTTTTTATGGCTGCGTAGTATTTCTTTGTGTATATGTACCACATTTTTTTAATCCAGTCCTCCTTTGATGGACAGCAAGGTTTCTTCCAGGTTCTTGCTATTGTGAACAATGCTGCTATAAACATATGTGTGCAGGTATCTTTTTTATAGAGTGATTTGTGTTCTTCAGGGTGTATTCTCAGTAGGGGGATTGCGGGGTCATAGGGGAGGTTGGTGTTTAGAGCTTTTAGGAATCGCCACACTGCTTTCCACAGAGGTTGCACTAGTTTACATTCCCACCAACTGTGTAGAAGTGTTCCCTTTTCGCCACACCCTCTCCAGCAACTGTTATTTTTTGAGTTATTGATAATTGCCATTCTGACTGGAGTTAGGTGGTATCTCAGTGTGGTTTTGATTTGCATCTCCCTGATGATTAGTGAGGTTGA
>CAUYQG010137921.1:0-17144 GCA_963574415.1 Tarsius wallacei | reverse complement strand
CTTTCTCTCCCCTCAGAAAAAGTTAATTCATTTGTACACTGCCATTTTCTTCATGGCGTTATCCCATAAACTTGGACTAACATGTCCCTGACTTCACTTCCACTCTTGCCAAGTTTAACAAGAAATTTAATGTCTGTCCATCGCTCAAATTCAAGCTCTGACATCTCGCGACGGCACACAAAAACATGCAACAACAATAATGAATGCTACTCAGCAAGACACCGCCACACATTGACATGAACACAGCTGTGAAACACTGATATACCAACGTTATGAAACCTTACCGAGTTGTTTGTACAGTGCTGCCAACATCAGCGCATGGTGGCAAGTTCACAAACTTAATTGTCAGACTTCTTATGATGTGAGAAGTATTGCAAAAGTGACAGACAAGGCTTTCAGTATCTACTTGGCCCTTGTAGCATTCCCTTTTGCAGCCCTTAACCCTGGCTGGCAGTGCAAGTGTAGAGACTGTGCGACTACATGGATCCCAGCCTTCTACCTGTTTCCAGCAAAGTGCCAGGCATTTAAGAAAAGTCATTAAGCACCCTGCAGACCAGAACAGACATTAACTGGAAATGAATTCCTAGTTAACATGATGTGGCACCAAATTACTCAGTTAGGCCTAACTGAATTCCTGGCCCAAATACGATAAAATGGCAGAAGTGATGATATTGTCACTTAGGTCTGGGGTAATGTGCTATGCAGCAATATAAAGTAAGACAGATGCTGAATTTTATTAAGAGCAGGAATGGAAATTCACCTTTTCAAATGACAAGAAACATTCATAGATGTAAGAAAAGTCAGTAAATACATAAACAAGACAATCTACACGAGTGAGAAGCTTGTTTCACTGGAGAGAGCTGAAGAGATACAGTCTCCGTGGACCAGGGCCACTGTTGTAACTTTCCCTGAGATGAGTAGAACCGTGTGAAACATCAGGTTTCCTACCATTGAGCAAAGACTGTTCTATTTCTGGAAGAGGTCACTTTCAAATAAATACTGTCAAACAGAAAAGTCTAGCAAGCAGGCATGTTGATACAGAGCAGATACTCTTTCACTGATTCTCTGCAGCACTTGAACGACTGACTTCAGATGTTGTCAACAGGCCTGCAGAAGAACCATATTGTAACACACAAAGAGCATCAATAACCTCCAGTATCCAACACGTTTATAATTAAATTCTAATCTTTATACTTTAGCACAGTGAATTCTCTGTTTTCTGCAGTGCTCCATGTTCTGTCAGCATGACTCCACTTGTAGGGTACTCAGAAAGGAGCTCAGTGTGGTGACAAAGAAACAAGAAGTCAGAAAGACTGGGCTAGTGACCCCAGCTCTGCCACTTGCTAGTTGTGGGGCCTTGGAAAAGTTACAACTTTGCAGTTTCCTCAGCTGTAAAAGGGGCACAATACCCTTCTCATTGTGATGGGGGTCAAGTGAGTTCTTCTACATGTGTGTTTTATTGGAAGACAAGAAAGCAAGAAGGTAACAAGCATTTTTTTTTCCAGTTTTCCTAAGTGTTTTACCCTTTAGTCTTGCACATACAATGTTAGCAGTGCTTTCAAAAGTCAGTCTAAATTGTAAATCCTTACTTTAATAATTAGCAATTTTGTAATGTTTTTCTTGGCTGTTGACTGTTCATCTAGGTGGCGTTGCTTACTTTATAATTGTGTGAGTGCCTGTTAAAGTGAGGAAAGAACGTTTTGCTTTTGAAAAGAAAGAACCTCATTTCTTGCAGAATTATTCAACAGTTTAAAAAAAATCCACTGAAATATTCACTAAGTAAAATAAGGAAAATCAATGCTTCTGCCACTTCATTAAGGTACTTTCAAATCAACCTCACAAAATCAAGGCTAGTTTACAGCCATTATTTTCAGAAGCTTTACATATATTTGGGACTGTCAGAAACAGTAAAATTGACAGCATGGGGAAGTATTTACTTATTTTTATCTAGAAGAAAATTTAAGTTATTTATCTGGAAGTCACATAATATGAATTACTTCATTTACTGTTATCTTAAAATAAAACTCTCATGTATAATAATCTCATAAGACATAAAAAGGTTGGGTTATATAGTTCATTTTCTTAAACTACTGGATTTATGATGCAAGCTCTGTAGTGAAAGTTTAGTGTGATTTGACTTAAAATGTCAATGATTTTCAGAACTGGACTAAGGTATCTTTTTTTGAAAGCAGTAATTAAATTATCTGTATATTATTCTTCTTAATTTAAAGATAGGGTGCCCAATGACTGATATTAATATTTTTTCACAGAAATCTAATAATAGAAATATAACTATTAATCAAACAATACATTTTATGCCCACTGAAGTTATATGTTATATTTAATTAAACTTTTGCAAGCAATCAATAATGGAATGTTTTTAAAAATGAAGGCAATGATTATAATTGTTGAATATTTTATTCAAGTTCTTTTGAGAGAGGAAAAAATGAAATGTCAATCAGTAGACTTTAAGATATACTGTTTTAATGCTAAAGAAAAGAAAACAAAAATAAAAATATCACAAGTACTCCAATTTTTAAAATAAGGTTTATAATATGATCAAATGCATTCGCAAAAGTCTTTATTCATACTTGTCCTACTTAGTGATATGTCTAAGGAAACAGAGTACTCTGATGTATAATAATTAGATCATTCTAGGAATATTTATATTAAGAATTTTACTCATTTATTTTTAATTTATGGTGTTATGCTCATTGAATGCTTATGTTCCTTGTGCAAGAAGGGTTAAAGTGCAGAGTCCCAAAGGCTTGAATCAGAAGTAGTCCAGGAGCCAAAGTTGAGACAAAACATTACTCAGGACAGTAGAAAAAGAGTCATTACCATCAATATGTTATCTCAGATCTTGGTATCATGTTCAATTTCTGTGATGAAACAGATGTTTTCTCATCTTTTCATGCTGTTTTTCCTTCTTATTTTTTTTTCAGTTCCAAGAATGTGTTGGATTTGTGGACAATCTAGTGGCAAAAACATTCATACAAAATTGTTTTCAGTATCTTAGTTGCTGAAAGAACTGATAGGAACCATCAGGTATTGAAGAAAACAAACTTCAAGCAACCCTGGTCTTATTCAAACTTTTCAACTTTGTACTGTGTAAAATATTCCCCCCAAAAGAAAAAATACTACTATATATGGCAGATACCACATATCTTCATATTTAATTTCAACTTAAGTCTGTAGTTGGGTTATAAGGATTTTCTTCTATCCCATATTCCTTCCTGAATGTAAAATATCATCATACCAAGATCAAGGACAGAGAATATTAGGCTCTTATTCTAAATCTACTATTGAAGAATACACAGCTAAGTATGAACTTAAAATTGATATCATAGTCTCTTCTACAAATCAAGTAATAAAAATATCAATTTAAAACAAAAATTGAGAATCTACTTTTTAACAAGCTACCATAAGTTGGTTAGTGAAATATGATAATCTAAAAAGAAAATATTTTTTCTGAGGAAGCCTGCAGTCTATTCAAGGATACCAGACATAAACATCTGTAGAGTTAAAGATAATATAATAGGCAGAACACAAGTAGCACAGAATGGTGTTTAGTTAAATTACTAATTACCCTGATCCCAAGGAGCAGCCTTCAGATTCCCAACTATTTCAGTCAGGTCTTAGTGCTTAACCCTGTCAAGAGATTAAAACGAAGTGCCTCAGCCACTTTCTCCTTTATAGTCGTTAAAATATGAGGTGTCTGCCTTTTTAGTCCACCTACCCCCGTATTCTGATCTGACTCAATCTCTCATAAAGAGAGAAGTCTCTCTCTTAAAACCCTCTCACTCCATCATTTTGAACTCTAAATCTGTAATCAGTGAGCATCTTCGAATTTTTATCCTTTTCTCTGATTGTTCCCCTCATGCCCATGTTTTTACTGAAATTGAACTGTCCCCTGAGGAAGCTGCTTCTCTTCAAATGGAATCAAAACTGCTTTTCTTTTTCTCTTTTACCATGTTCCTCAGGGCCAGAGGGGAAGTGGACTTCCTCCTGGCTCTAAATTGATGGTTTCCAAACATAATAGTCTCTTCCTTCTGCAAACCTGGCTCATTTGAAGCATGTGCTATGAGGTCACATTACCCACTCCTTCACCTTGTTGATTTACCCACCAATCTCTTGTATTCAAGGTTTTAGCTCTGACTTCTTTGCTCAAGAGTCCTTGGAATAATTATCTGAGTGTTTTCACTGAAACCTCTAATCTATTGACCTACTACTTTCTTACTGTTCATCAGCTTCCTCCTATCTTCACTTCCTTCATTGTCTAGCATACATTTTATCATCCACGGTCATCTGATAGTAACAATGTTTGATGCTTATGTAGTCCTTTCTGAGTATTAGGTATACTGTTTGAAGAGTTTTACATGTTTTACAATCAACTCATCCTAACCATATGAGATGAAGTCGGTTACTATCTTCATTTCATAAATAAGGACACCCAAGATCAATTTATTTTTTATTTTTTGTAAATCATCTTCAATTTTCTCACCTACCTCCTTCCAGCCATTGTTCTAAACTTGTACAACCTTGACTTTGAAATATTCAACCTTTTTTTTGTACACAAACAGGTGAACATTGCTGAAATGAATAACACAACTATTCAGACTGATTGTACCTTAAATTCACATTCTCAAGAGGGCACTCAAGGCTGCTGACCCAACAAGCCTATTATGTTTTTCTGCAGGGTTTACTTTTCATTCTTCATTATAACCAACCATTTCCTCTGTGGTCTCTTCTCAAGTCTCCACACCTCTCTCCCTACATTTCTCTCACACCCGTGCACCTCACTTAACCATCCAGAGAAAAACTTTCTTACTTTTATACAAATAAATCTGTGAACACACATGCTCCTGTAGCCTTTGTCCTCCATTGATGGTTGATGGATCCTTTACTCTTCCTGTTCAAGGTCAGGCCTTGTGCTTCTGAGCGGAATCTCAGCCCCTCTTAGCTTCTCAAGCACTGTACTCCCTTCTCTCTCTGGAATATTTAACATTTCTTCAAATCTAAAATACCATAAGTTGTAAGCTGTGTCATTATTTCTGCACCTTTATTTTTTTTTCTCTAATTGTGGTAAAATTCACAAAACAGAATTGACTATCTAAATCATTTTTAAGTGTACAGTTCAGTGACATTAAGAACATTCATACTGTTTTCCAATCATACCACCATCCATCTCCAGAACTCTTTTCAACTTCCCAAGCAAAAATCCTATACCCATTAAACAATCAAGTAATTAATGTTAATAAGTAATTAAATAGTTACTCTTCACTTACCCCTGCCCCTCTATCCCTGGCTTCTAGTAACCACCATTCTGTTTTCTGTCTCTATGAATTTGACCATTCTAGGTACATCATACAGTACGTGTCCTTTGTGACAGGCTTATTTTACTTAACTGAATGTCATTAATGTCCATACCTGTTATAGCATGTGTCAGAATTTCTCTCCTTTTTAAGGATGAATAATAATCCATTATATGTTTGTACCATATTTTCTTTATCTAGTTACCTATTGATTGACACTTGGGAGATTCTACCTTTTGGCTATTATAAATAATGTTGCTATGTACCAGGGTGTGCTTTCCATTCCTTTAGGTATGTACTCCAAAGTGGAATTGCTGTGCTATATGATAATTATATCTTTAATTTTTTGGTGAACTGATGTATCATTTTCTATAGTCACTGCACCGTTTTATACACCCACCAGCAATGCACAAGAATTTCAATTTTTTTCACATCCTCATGGTGTTGTTTCCATGTTTATAATAAACTTTATGTGCAATTTACCAAAAAAATTATATATTCCAAGACAGGAAATCTAATAGAAAATTCCCCAAATGCTGGAACATCAAAAGCTTTTATCCCTAATGTGAGGATATGTGAGGACAAAAGCCCACTAGGCAGAAAAGGAGAGTAATGGAATGTGCCAATTTTAACCTTGACACAGAGTAAAAAGAGGAGGAGGGAAATAACCCAAGAATTGAACGCAAGCGAGCTTCAAAGGCCTCAAGTGGAAAATTTAATCTAAAAAGGATTTTGGTGAATATTGCCTCAAGATGACTCTTAGGAGCTAATGCCAATCCTCTATACTTCATTTACTGGATTATGAAATGCATTCCAATCTTAGAATCATTAAAATTTTTTTAAAACCCTGTATCTTAGAATGAAGAATATAGTATTTATACTTAGCACATCATTCCCAATTAACATATGAACAGTGTCCTTCATCTTTAAAAATAATAAATCTGAACCCCTATTTTCCTCAGCTGTAACCCAATTTCTTTGATCGCCTTTATTGAACATGTTTTCTAAAGTGATCTCTACAAAAGTATATCTGCCTTTTTAACCACCTTTCACTCTTTTTTTTTCATGTTTCTTTCTTTTTTAGATAACATAAATAATACATAAGCACATTACCAATGTGTAAGACACAGACAATGCAGAAAGATGCAAGTGTCTGGTTGTCCTCCAATGTATCCTTTTTTTTCTTGGACATTTGCCTCCTTCTGGTTTATTTTCTACACATTTACACAATAAGTATGTGGATTTGGGAAATTTTTTTATATAACTGGAGTCTACTATATGTATTGTTTCAAATATTGATTTTTAAAAATTCATTCACTTAAGAATAGGTCTGGGGCAACAACTTGTGTTAGCACATTTAAGTCTACTGCAGTGTTTTTGTTGAGTGACTATTTTATAGCATAAATGCATACTTCTGTTACTGAGAAAAACTTAAGTCATTTCTAATTTTCACTATTTCAATGTTGCTAATAATAGATTACTAAAAGTAAAATTGCTGGCTCTAAAGCGTATGCATATCCATTATACATTTTAACACATATCACAAAATGATAGTATAAAGAAATACTTCCATGACTCACATTCTGAACAAAACATGGGTAGACGAGACTATCCATCTCACCACATCATTAATGGACTCTATGCCATATTAACTTTTGTGAAGACCTAATCCTTCAAGTTACCAAGTTCATAAGCACTGTTCTGTTCTCCTCTTATTGACATCTTTACTAAAACTGACTGCTTCTTTTCTGCTGAAAGAAGTGAGGGCTGGGTTTTGAACAAAGCGTATGAAGAAAACTCAGCAGAAGTGTTCCTAGAATTCCCTCAGAATTCTGATCTCATTGGCTAGGACTGAGTTTTGTAGCTACCTCAGCTGCAAGGAAATCTGCAAATTGGGTCACAGGATTTCCGTGTTGGTTTAGGCCAAGTGTAATTGATATCCTTCTATATATTTTTTTAAATGCATTTCATCACTTAGCTAAGGATAACTGAAATAATTTTACTAACTAGGAGCTACTGATGAGATGTCAGTATAAAAACATTAACAGAGAAATATTATATAAAATTGCCATATGGCATAGTATGCATGGAATCATAAAAGTTACATAAATTTGGTATCAAAAGGTGTGGGTTTGGTTTCAGTTCTATTGCTTCGTAACCTGGAATGTTTCAAGAAGATTCTTACTTTCTCCTCTGTTAAATGAGGCTGTTAGTGCCCACCTTAAATATTTCTCAGAGGTGCTGCAAGATTCAAAATGAGATCGTGGATGTGAAAATCACTCACAAACACTGAAGTATCATATGGATTGGTCCTTATTACTTATATTATATATACTTACATATATATATATAAACTGTATTTTTGATGAAAAATACAAGTACTATTAATAAACCTAAACAAGGAGTATAATATAGTACCCATATTGCTATACATATTTGGAAATAACCATGCCTGACACACGAACATTTCATAAGACTTCATAAAGAAAAATTTTAAATGACTGAATTTACTACTTGGAGTATCTGAAACAATTACTGCTATTTAGAAGACACACACATAGATACTTACACAAAAATTCTTATATCACACTTACTATATGCCAGGTACAGTTCTTAGTCTTTTCTAAATGTTGACTCAAACCTCATTAAAACTATTTGAAGTAGCAAATACTATTTAAGTTTTACATATGACGAAACAGAGGCAAAGAGGCATCTGGCACTTGGCCAACATGATAAAGCCAACCAGTGGCAGGACTGGAATTTGAAGTTGTTGCCATAGCAAGCTCGGCCACTTGTTACCTGCACACCAAAATCAACAGGCATGAGATGTAGTGAGAGGAAGGTGATTTTATTCCAGAAGCCAGTAGATGCGGAAACGGCTAGGATCCTGCCTCAAACAGACCATTTCAACTTTCAGGCTGCATGCAAGAGTATGAAAAGAAAACTAGGTACAGGGAACATGTGGGAGTGATGACCGTGGTTTGTTCCAATGGCTGTCTTGAGTTATTGTCCATGTGATGTCTGGTCTGGTGCTGTCTCAGAGTTGTAGACACTGCCATCTCAATTGTTTCAAGATTATCCCTCAGAATGCCTAAGCAAGCACATCATTCGATAAGTAAACACAATGCAAGGGAATGTGGAGGAAAGGGAGAAAAGAGAGAGAAGAAAAAAAAATGTTCAAAATGCATTTTTAAATAAAGTACTGTTACAAAGTCAGTTATTCTGCTCTGGAACCTGCCCTCTACTGTGTAGGCTGTCTTGCTGTTACATCAGTTGGAATCAGGCTTAACTGCAAGAAAACTCTGCAAATCAGGACTTACATAAATAGCAGGTTGTTTATTCCATAACGTGAAGTCCGGAGGTGGGCCACGCTGGCTTAGCTATGCAGAAAAGGCATTAGGCACTCAGGTGTTTTCTATTTTGCTTATTACTTCACCACCTTAAAATGGGTTCCCTAGACTCACAAGCACATTCTGACAAGAAGAGGATAAAAGGCAGCACGACTGTGCTTAGAACCTGTCTCCCTGCTGCTCAGATGTAGCCTCGGTGGGTTCTTTGCTTGCAGTTAGTGAGAGTAGAGACAGCACAGGCAATAGAGAGAAGAAGAGCTTGCATATCAAACTAACCAGGATTCCAGTTTGACTTTTTTGTTAGGTGACCTGGACCAAGTTATTTTTTACCTTCCTGAAGGTTAAAATTTCAATTTTCTCTTCTTTATAATGGCAACAATAGTACCTTTGTTTCAAGATTGTCATGGAGAAGAGACAGTGTTTGTATAAATCGATGTCACTGAGGCAAGATACTAGTACCTCTTTAAACTATAAAGACCATCTCTTGTTTTTTTTTTTTGAGTTGGAGTCTCATTCTGTCACCCAGGCTAGAGTGCAGTGGCATGCTCACGGCCACCCCAGTGCCAATCTGCTGGGCTCAGGCGATCCTTCTGTCTCAGCCTTCCAAGTAGCCAGAACTACAGGCATGCACTACCACGCCTGGCTAATTTTTTATTTTTATTTTCTGAGTTGGAGTCTCACTCTGTCACCCAGACTGGAGTGCAGTTGCAGGCTCCCGGCCACCGCAGCCTCGCCCTGCTGGGTTCTGGCGATCCTTCTGCCTCAGCCTTCCAAATAGCCAGAACTACAGGCACGCACTACCATGCCTGGCTAATTTTTTATTTATTATAGAGATGAGGTCTTGCCAAGTTGCCCAGGTGGGTCTCGAACTTGAAGGCTCAGGCAATCCACTCGCGTCAGCCTCCCAAAGTGTTGGGACTACAGGCTGAGCCACCAAGCCCGGCCTTATTTTTTAATTTATTGTAGAGATGGGGTCTTGCCAAGTTGCCCAGCCTGTTCTTGAACCCGTGGGCTCAGGCAATCCTCTCACCTCGGCCTCACAAAGTGCTGGGATTACAGGCTTGAGCCACTGCGCCGGGCTGGGACCATCTCTTAACATCTGGATGGAACATGTCCTAGTATGTTCCTGAGTGGGCCTTGCCAGGTTGTGGATTTAGTCTCTTGCATCCTGGGGTGAGATTAGCAGAGTGAGTCTATGCTAACTCCAACCAGTCTTGCACACTGCTAAGTAGTTTAGTCTTTCTTGCTTATTAGCTTAATGCACAATGCATGATTTCTTTACAGCACCAGCCTCCTTCTATTCTTAACTGTCCTTTCTCTATATCTTTAGTTGTAAAACCTGGGTAAGAGAATTAGAAATATCTTTTCATGCCGAAGACCCTGCCCGCTTGTCCCCTGGGATCACAATTATTCTGACATAAAGATCCTCATTTTCAACTCAGCAAATCTCATTCAGAACAAGGAGGCAAATGTCTTTCTAACACACTCATTCCCTGAGCTCCTTAAATCTGGATTTTCTCTGAAATGAAAAAGCTACATTTTAATTTGCCCTTTGTAAACCTGAGTCCCATTGTTGTCTTCTATGTGCCTTCGTCTTCCTTTACAGAGTTTTAAGTGGAAAAAGAAAAAGAGGACAGGCAGGAGCATTTGACCTCATAGCTATTTTTCTTTTCTTGTGTCAGAAAAGTCCCTTTACTTTTCAAAAATGGCCAATTCTGGGATTACAGAGTAAAAGGAAAGCTCCAAGTCTAAGCTTGGCACTGACATCAAGCCAGTGAAGGAGGGATGCAGTGGAATTAAAAAGAGAGATGGTGTAGACTGCTTCCTGTGTCCTTCATGAGGAAGGAGACGGGGCAAGAAGCCAATACTTGCTGGCAGTCACTTTAGGAGGTTACGTTAGTAAGAGGTCCAGGCCTTTCACACAATCACAGTCCTAAATTCTTTTGAGCCTTTACAGCAAAAAGTCCCCTGCTTGAGCGGATATCTACTAGTATTGAATAGCTTGGGGTATGTGCAGAGCATTTTTCTACTACGAAAGAGTTGCAAGTGTACTTTAAAAGGTCACTTTTGTGATGGTGGGAGGGTGGAGAGAGGTGGAGATGGAAGGGATCTCAATCACCGGTGGAGACTATGCAGGGAGAATAGGCGACACACAGATGGCCTGATTATTGACTGGGATCAGAGACTGTCGACAGGAACTTAGAGGGAGGTCTAACAGGAGACTCTGAAATGCAAGAGAAATGAGTCTTTTGCAGCATGTGGGAAACCACTGATAGAAAGTGAGCAGGTTCCAGCAATAATGGTGCCTGCCACATGATCACAAGTGAGACTGGATCCGGATGCTAAAGAAAATAAGTCTAAAGACCAAGTTTCTCCTTAAAAAAAAATTTGTCCCTGGTAAACAATTATGCTTTAAATAAGACACATAGACAAAGATAAACTATGGAAACTGAGTCCTTAACCTCTAAGATGGGCATAAGAAGCTGTTGATATCAGTGCTGGGAGATGCTGTTTCTAATTTAGAGATAAATGGCTACCATACAGATCAAAGACTTTCCGACTCATGATACTCTTCACCTACCTAACTCTTGACAGTTTTACAGAAGGTCATAGACAAGAGTTGCTTACACAATTACGTAGTATTTTGTGTCACTGAATTAACTCTCGTTTCCCACCCTATAGGTACCATACATAACAATGACTCCCCTGACTGATTCATACCCAGAAAGGACAGAGGAGGCTGGTTAGACAGGAAAGCTCACAGCTGGAAGAAAGTTCCAAGCCCATTGATGTCTACAGCAGCTGATGCAATCCATGCATGCAAGGAAGGCAGGCTAGCTATAGGAATCTTCATACCTACCTGTTAGACTCTTGTCAGATACACCTGCAGCACAGTAGTCTGTCTATCCAGGATGCTTATGGTCCAGAGTCCACCACCAAGCTAGGAACTAGCTAAGGTACCATCTGGAGCATATACATCCATAGCCAAGGTTAACCTAAGATAATCATGACCTACTTTTACCTTCATTGTAATTCTATTAGCATAAAATTACCCCAGAGGAGTCCCTCACCCCCATCATATACCAGATGCCATGGCAGTACCACTGAGGCCTAAAACTCCCCCACCTGATGTGACAGATTAGAAACAGTAACCCAGCCCAAAGACTACACATTTCCAGGAAAAGACCACCCCAAAACCCACCCCTCAGTATCCCTAAGAATAAAGGCTTTAGCTCATCAAAAGTTGGGAGCAGGAGCAGCAGCTTTCTGTGGGCTATTTCTGCCTGCTTTCCTCACTTGAGAAAGTATTCTTCTTTGCTTATTAAAGCTACTTGCTTATTTTGTTACTCTGGTATCTGTTTGCAAATTCTTTCCAAACCTGAACACAAGACTCCAGTTGCCCACCCATCCCCCACAGGAAGGAGTATCCCTGAGTCTCCAGAACAGAAACACTGTGTCTTAGAGTATCCAGTTGCCTTCTTTGCTGGCAGCATCTGTTAAACACTTTGCTAGTACCCACGCATGCCAACCATGATTTTTTTTTTAAGTAGGATTTATTGAGAGGACAGGAAAGCTCCCACGGTGGACCATGATTTTAATAAGGCCCCTGAAGGCAGGGATGAGGCCAGTATGGTAAGCCACATTATGCCCACCTGCAAATTATTAGGTGCTCAGTGAATGAATCAATCAAGCTTCACAGCCTTGTATTCATCCATTTTGCCTTGCTGTAATATAAAGCAAACCTGAAGCTGGGTGATGTATAAAGAAAAAAGGATTATTTGGGCTCATGGACTGTACAAGAAGCCTAGTGCCAGTATTTGCTTCTGGTGAGGCTTCAGGAAGCTTTTAGTTATGGCGAAAGGAGAGATCAGGGAGGAGCAAGAGAAGGAGGAGGTGCCAGGCTCTTTTGAACAACCAGCTCTGAACTCACAGAGCAAGGACTCACTCACCGCAAGAACAGCTCCAGCCCATCCATAGGAGATCCACCCCCATGAGCCAAACACCTCCCACCAGGTCCCACCTCCCACACTGGGGACCACATTTCAACATGAGATTTGGAGGGGACAGCATCCAAACCATATCAAGCAGAACATGATGCATTGTGACTATCCTTTCAACAGACCTATTATTATAAGTGATGGAGCCAATATCATTCATATATTACCAACTTCAGGCACATTCTTGATTACATCGGATTTTATGGCCTAACCTGGGCACCCAGCTGACAAGTAAAACATCGTTTCTATGGAGAAATGCATTCCAACTGCCAAACAACTGGTCTGGTCTGCAAATGAACTTTTAGAACACAAACCATCTGCATGCTGGAGACTGCCTGTCATTAAATTTATGTATTGAGTCGTTTTTTTCTCCCATCTCAAAATTTTCGGCCCACAGGATGTTTCTTCACATGTTGCACTGAGCTTTTTCTTTCCTTTTGTTCCGATGTTTTCCTTTAAAAATGAATCCTCTGAAGGTCTTGGCCATGTGTCAATGCCATATTCACAGGGATTAAGGATCAGCAGGGCTGCTGTGCAGCGATTCAGAAATTGAGTACATCCTGTGGACTGGCGGCACACAGGCTGCTATTGTGCACAAGGCACCGGCGTTCCAGTAAAGGCATGTTAAATTTAGCAGCTGTCTTGTATTTGTCATTGGGGCTTGGGTGGAGGCGGTTGGCTGCAATCTAGATCCATTTGGGAGTTTTACTGGAAAGTTTACTTTAAAGAATTCATCTGAGAACATGTTTCATCTACCCTTATTTTTTAATATATTGAAACAACTTTGTAAGCAGAAGATACACACACATACATGCGTGTGCACACATGCATGTACTGTACAACCTGTGTTCTTCGTAGTCTCTGTTTTAAGAATTCTTTGTAATTCCATATAGCCTGCCAGTCCACCCAGTGACACCCTATGGAGGCCATTAGTCTTCTTGTTTTTATTCATAAGCTAAGCCTGTTTATAATACAGGAATAAATTGTTTTGTAAAGAAGTAGGAGGCAGTAACAATGAATTAACAGTGAATCAGTTGTCGTGATGAAAGCAAAATATATATATATTTAAACAGACACTCAGACATTTATTTTGTATTTCCTCCTTATCCCATCCGTAGTCGAGCTATACTAATTATGATAAACTCAAGGAAGCTTCAAGGTGGAAGCCAGCCTTGGGAATCACCTACGTGAAAACTTTATTTTACCACAAAGGAAGCTGAGGTCCAAAAGAAAAAAATGAAGGAATTAGATTAAAGTAGTGATGGCATACATGAGAATAAGACACTTGATTTCCAGTAGTGGTAATTTAATTCTTTTACAATAATTTCTCAGCACACAGAGGTAATATAAAACCTTTCCCCACATCTAGCTGTGAGACTTAGGTCTCTACAGTCTTAAAAATTTCAGGAATACAGAACATTTCTGGAATTGATTTTCTTATAGGACCTTCCAATGATAGAAAAAGAAGTTGGCAGGGCACGGTAGCTCAGCCTGTAATCCCAGCATTTTGGGAGGCCAAGGCAAAAGGATTCCCTGAGTCTGGGAGTTCGACACCAGCCTGGGCAACTTGGTGAGACCTCGTCTCTACAATAAATCACAAAAACTAGCCAGGCAGGGTGGCATGCGTCTGTAGTTCTAGCTACTTGCAAGGCTGAGGTGGCAGGATCTCCTAAACTCAGCAGGTCAAGGCTGCGGTAACTGTGAGCGTGCCACTGCACTCCAGCCCGGGTGACAAAGAGTGAGACTCCAACTCAAAAAAAAGAAAAAAGAAAAAGGTGTTGGCCCACAACATCCTCCTTAGTGTTTAATGCCTTGGCATGCAATGCTCTATGCAGAGCAAGGAAGGACAGATGCCAAAGAAAGAGGGAAGTAAAAACCAGCAACCTAACAAACAGCCTATGTACAAAACCTACATTCTGCCGTGCATAACATCTAGTTGAAGCGGCGTTTATAAAACATAACAACTTAGAAACTTCTGCTGTAGGTGAATCCTCAGGACCTTAACCAGGTGAGCAGGCATGCTCAAAGAGAAGCTTCATGTGAACACCTTTGGCTGTAAGGTGTGCGGGGGGAAGAAATGGGCAGAGCTGGTGGTGGTGACAGCAGTCAGTGCCACTCCATACACTTTTATGTAGCACAAACCGACTCCATCCATGAAGAAAAGGTCGCTGAGAGAATTATAAGGTCTTCTTTTTAAATATATATCTATTCCTGAAGACGTATTTTTATAGATCCAGCATTTCACTCACTGGGATAATATTTTTATTCAATCACATCATCTACTTATGAAATAAGATAAAACATTCACTATTCAGAAAAATGCAATACACATATGTGTCCATGAGGAAGCCCAGGAGACTCAGGAATGGAGGAGGGGTATCCTTTTTCATTATGAGTAGCAAGATTGTCCTGTCCACATGTACTTTTACTTACTTTGGGTATTTTTTTACTTCAATTTCAATCAACTCATTTTTTTTTTTACTTAGTTTAATCCTAAGCAATAATACCTGCCACGAATGGGTTTCAAATGCATACTGTATTTTTTCTGTCATGCATTAAAATACACAAATAGCTATTAACACACAATAGCACATGTCTTGATATCTCATCCAGGGTCACTCATATGCTACTCACATTTTATAAATCCTCTTTAGGGAAGCATGCTTTTAGATGTCCAAGCCCATAAACAAGGATGACATTTTCTCTATCCTGAAACACCATCAAAAAGGCACATTTGTTTTTTTGTTATTGATGATGGCCATCCTGACTGGAATTAGGTGATATCTCAGTGTGGTTTTAATTTGCATTTCTTTGATGATTAGTGAGTCTGGGCATTTTTTCATGTATCTGTTGGCTGCTCGTATATCTTCTTTTGAGAAGTGTCTGTTCATATCTTCTGCCTCAAAAAACAACAGATGCTGGAAAGGATGCGGGGAAAAGGGAACACATACTTTACACTGTTGGTGGGAGTGTAAACTAGTGCAACCTCTGTAGAAAACAGAGTGGTGATTCTTAAAACATCTAAAAATCGACCTTCCATATGATTCAGCAGTCCCCCTTCTGGGAATATACCTGGAGGAACCCAAACCATTCAACAAAAGAGATACTTGTGCATGCATGCTTATTGTAGCACTATTCACAGTGCCCATCAAAAGTAGACTGAATAAAAAAATGTGGTACAAATACACCATGGAATGTTATGCAGCCATAAAGAAGGACAAAAGTATGAACGTTGCAGCAACTTGGATGGATTTAGAGTCTATAATACTCAATGATCTATCATCACAGAAATAAAGAACTGACTACCACATGTCCTCACTCATAAGCAGATCCTGAAAAATTATCATGATACTATAAGAGAGAGATTGACAGTAGTAGAAAATTGCCAGGGGAGAGGGGAGCACACTTCATCAATAAGCGTACCTGATTTCAAACCAGGTGAAGTGGAGACCAAAGTGAGGTCCAAACTTTACCTGTAAGATGACCATTTGTATACCTAACCCTGAATTGTATCCTACATCCTTAAAATAAAAATTTTTTAAAAGAAAGAAAGGGAGCACATTTGATACAATAGCATCATGTAAAGGAGTGAAACAAAGCATTCTTATGTCAATTAAACACATAAAATGTAAGAGATAGAGTCAGACATAGCTATTTTAATAACAATATGTACTTAGAATTAATAAGATATAATGATAAGCAAATATATGGAGCAAGTATAGTGCTACCACAAAAGATGGAAAGACTCATTTCAAAAATGACATTTTGATTTTAAAGAGAATTAGAGAGAGGGAAGGATAACTTTGAAATGGGACACATGGGGTGCAGAGAAGTCCTAGGTGATATTTTGCCCTGAGGATTTTAAGAAGACCAGAAGGCAGCAAGAGAACACTGGATATAGATAAGAATGAGATCTTATTTAATAAAATAAAAGTTCCAGGATGTTGGAAAGGTGAAAAGAAGTTCACCCAGGACCTGGAAGGCCAGGAACCTAGGGCTAGTGATGAAAGTTACTCACTACTGACCTCAGTTCTATAAAACTGAGTTTGTCCTATATATATCCAACTGGGATTTGGGGAGGCTTCTGCGATTATATTTTCAGCAAAGGGAGGAAAAAGAGAGTAAAGGGAGCATTTTCAGCAAAGGGAGAAAAAGTTTTCTTGCTCTTAAATGGGGTTTTATTTATTTATTTATTTATTTGTAGCTGATTTTATTCATCTTTATTTTTTTAAGGTTTTTTTTAAATTTTAAAGATGTGGGGTACAATTCAGGGTTAGGTTTACGAATGTTGATTATGCAGGCACTCTTGTTGATGAGGTGTGCCCTTCCCTCCCCTAGCAGTTTCCCTCAACTGTCAATCCTACCTCCCTCCCCTGGAAATTTCCCACTACTGCCAATCCCTTTCTCATAGAATTATGATGATTGTTCAAGGTCTGCTTATGAGTAAGAACATATGGTACTCTGTTCTTTGTTTCTGTGAT
>CAUYQG010137920.1:0-37817 GCA_963574415.1 Tarsius wallacei | reverse complement strand
TACACATTTTTTTGAGGGGAAAGAAAGCTACATTGATGAAGAGAGGTCAGGATGGCCTGCAACAAGCAGCACTGATGAAACCATTGCAAACATTTGTTGAAATGTGTGTCAAAATCATCGGCTGACTGTGAGAAGCATAGCGGACCAAATACGCACTGATAAAAAATAGGAAAATCTTAACTGAAAATCTTATCATGAGAAAGCTGTGTGCAAAAATGGTCCTGAAGGAGTTCTTGCATCACAACAATGCACCAGCTCACACAGCACTGCCTGTGAGGGAGTTTCTTAGCAGTAGACAAATAACTAAATGTATTGGAACACCACCTCTTTATTCACCTGATCTGGCCCTCAGTGACTTTTTCTTTACCCAAAGATAAAGGCAATATTGAAAGGAAGACAATTTGATGACATTTGGGACATCAAGGGTAATACGATGACAGCTCTGATGTCCATTTCAGAAAAAGAATTCCAAAATTGCTTTGATGGGCACACTAGGCACTGGGGTCAGTAGCACTGGGGTCGGGAAGTACTTCAAAAGTGTCCATAGTGATATTCAGCAGTGTGGTGTGTAGCACTTCTAGGATGAGTTTGCAAACTTAGTTGTCAGTCCTCATATTAGTCTGAACTACTTGGCAGTTAATGAAAACTGGGTTGTTGCATCAGATAGCTTGAGAAACACTACCCTAGGCTCTAAAATATAATAGGGTATTAGAAAGAATGGCATTGAAGAAGACTAAAACGTAATGACTGTTTTAGGATGCTTAGACCCTAGTTGTCAGAGATAATACAAGACTACAAAAAGGTCAGTATCAGAAATGCCCCCAGCCTCCATGTAAAATAATGATAAGGCATGTACAGTGAACTGGATTTTTTTCCCCCTCTGTTCAGTAGTTGATTTTTCATGGAGCTGCTTCTCCACGAAGCACACCTGTGCAGAGTCCATGATTTCCATGACTGGCTTCATGGGTATGTGACCTACATAGTGTCAAGGGACCCCATACATGTTTTGATACCATGCTGTGGCTCTTTGAAAATTCTTAATAATTTTTTATTTTTTTGAGTCCGAGTCTCACTCTGTTACCCAGGCTGGAGTGCAGTGGCACAGTCACGGCTACTGCAGCCTCAACCTGCTGGGCTCAGGCGATCCTTCCACTTTAGTCTCACAGGCACGTGCCACCACACCTGGCTAATTTTTTTATTTATTGTAGAGGTGAGGTCTCGCCAAGTTGCCCAGGCTGGTCTCAAACTCCTGGACTCAGGTAATCCTCTCGCCTAAGCTCCTTAAAGTGCTGGGATTATAGGCGTGAGCCACTGCATCTGACTTCTTAATAATTTTTGAATTAGGAATTCCATATTTTCATATTGCACTAGGCACTACAAAATTATGTGTCAGTCCTGGGTGGTAGCTTTATCAGTAGGATATAACCATACTCCCGGGCCACATTGATGAGTACAAGGCTTAGTGCCAGACTAAAGGCTTTGTTGATCATAAGGTTTTTGTGGGAGCTTGACATTTGGAAACAAAAGACTCAGCGACAAGCGCGAGATCAGTTCTCAGTATCGGTAGCTGTTGAAGACCCCCAAGCCTCTGCAGAGCTCATCTTGCTTTTTCTTTTTTCTGAGGCTTCATTTTTTAAACTACTCCTTAGATCTTGTGAAAGACACTGTTATTCTAATTATTTTCTTTTTTTAATCTGAAGGTGAATTAGGTTTTGCTTCTGACCACTTTAAGAACGTAACTATAATATATATGCTAGAGAATGAAAGGAGGGTGAGAAACAACATTGGAAGTTAATTATTAATGAAGCATTTTCAATCTTAAAGAAACTCTGCTCCATAGAATTGGAAACAGTGGACTTCAGGAAATCACCAACTGAGAAGGCTCCAAGGCTACACTCTGAACTTGTGGAACACTGTCTGAATCTGGGGGTTTCTCCCATGACACTGGGTAATCACCCAAGTGTATTTTGGTACAGGACATTTTAAAAAAAACTTTTTGAATGGAGAACTGAGTTTGAATATGTTACAAAGATTTGACCTGTGTTGTGATTCTCCTTTGTTTCAGTCTCTCACTACTCATTTTCTTGAAACACAGAAACATAGGTAGAAAAAAAAAAGAAAAAAAATATGTATATGTATATACCATGTTCTCCAATCTGAAACCACATATTGAGGGGAAACATTATTAAAATGATTCATTCACACACACATACACAAATTATTCACTAAGTAGACGCTATTCTAGCACAAAACAACTCAAAATTTAAAAGATCATGTGGCACAAAGCGATCAACTTAAATATGTGTATACAATACTTATTTTTATCAGTGTATAAAATAATGACAAAACATTTCATTTGTGCCATAACTCCATATAACCAGATACATGGCATGGCAGTATCACATAGAAATAACACTGTACTCAAGGACTTGTGAGTGTCGCGACACCCTGGTCAATCGTATTTGATTGGAGTTTTGGAAATGAAAAAATTTATTTTGCCACAGGACACATCATTTACTATGATTCTGCAGATCCTCCTTTAAATATATCATTTTGGTGGTAGTTCATTCCTGCAATTGTACATACCTGGTTTCTATTGTCCTAACATCCAATTGTCCAACAAAAGGGAGAACAAACATTTTTTTAAAAATTTCTTCTATCATTTTGGCGTGACAGATTCTGCATTTTGCCGTTAATGTTCTAGTCAAAACAAAACATTTTAGATAGCTTTCAAATAGAAAACTGAAAGTTTACTTTACTACATTTTAATGAGTTATAAAAATGACCAGCTTTGAAAATGTCTCACAAAACTAGTTTTCTTTTGCTGCTTGTGCTCTTTTTACATGTCTTAAGTCCATTTTTAGTTTAAATTTTAACTTTAGATAAAGTAAAATTAGTATGACCTAATTAGTAGATGGCATCTTGAATGCCCCTTAATAATAATTTTGTGGGTTTTTTTATAATGTCAAAGAACCCACAAAATTATTTTTTGGAAGACAGGTTCCTTGGCAGTACAGAATTTTCTTGCTGGGTAAGTGTTCCAGAAACTCATTAGCATCAGGGTATCAGCTAGTGTTGTTGTGAGAGACTGCATTCAGCTTCAGTGAAATTTATTTTTGGAGATTCTTCTGTGCATCTGCCCATTTCATGATGGGTGATATACGAGCACACCTGCTCATGCCGCTCTGAGTGTTCAGCAGTTTTTGACCAAAAAATGGCATGACCCCCATTCCCCACCCCTCCCTATTCACGCGATCTCGCCCTGAGTAACTTTTTTTTTGTTTCCCCAGATGAAAAAGTCCTCAAAGGGAACTGTTTTGCAGATATGGAAGAGATGAAACAAACAAACAAACAAACAAAAAGGCAGAAGCACTAAAGGCATCAAAACTGACGAGTTCAAAAATTGTTTTGAGTAGTGGAAAAAGCATCCCAATAAGCATATTTCATCATGGCAAGTACTTTGAACATGACTGAAATTTAAACATGTAAGAATAAGTATATATTTATTTTTTATAAATAAATTCCGGTTTCTTTTGGTCCCCGTATATTATATATATATATATCCTCTTGTGATTTTCTTTTTTAAAACACTCACATTTACTAAGGAGATTTCATTCTAGCATGAAAGTGACTGGTCATTTTAACTGCAACAGAAAGGACCTTGATGCTATGGAAGGGACTTGGTTCTTTGGGTGAAGATGACCTAAATAGTAGATGGCATCTTGAATACTCCTTCAGTCTATGAGTGAGCAGCACAGTTCGGGATCTCAGAAAATGGGCACAACTTGCTTTCCAGTTTGGATGGGGTTCGGGCTTGGTTGAAGCACAGAGGGCTATGGGCACAAGAGCATGGTCAGAGCGCAATTGGGAAATGCAGGATGACACGCCCAAGGGTGAACAGAGTGGAGAACCACAACCATCATGCTAAGAAGCCAGTGTTGCAGGCAGGACAATCATGGCTTGCATAAATATAAAGGGTAAGTCAATAACAGAAGAGTGAGTGAGAATAATCCAGAGCAATATGGTCGATTTGATATATATTGCAAGCCTCAAATGTAAGCCATATACTTGATTTTTAATTTTCTAGTATCAAATTTAAAATGTAAAAAGAAGCCGGACTCGGTGGCTCAGCCTGTAATCCCGTGCTTTGGGAGGCTGAGGTGAGTGGATGGCCTGAGGCTGCGGGTTCGAGACCCGCCTGGGCAACTTGGTGAGACCTCATCTCTACAATAAATCAAAAAATCAGCCGGGCTTAGTAGCGCATGCCTTTAATTCTGGCTACTCAGAAGGTTGAGGCAGAAGGATCGCCGGAGCCTAGCAGGTCAAGGCTGCGGTGGCTGGGAGCGGCCACTGCACTCCAGTCTGGGCGACAGAGTGAGACTCCAACTCAAAAATAAATAAATAAACAAATAAATAAAATGTAAAAAGAAACAGGTGAAATGACTTTTAATAAATACTTTATTCCCCCATATATTGTCATTAAATAATTCAAATGTAATCAATACAGAAATTATCAACAAGATATTTTACATTTTTCTTCTTCCATTCTATATATTCAAAATCCACTGTGAGTTTTTCACCTATGGCACATTTTATTTCAGAGTAGCTACAATTCAAGTGCTCGGTAGCCACGTGTGTCTAGTGGCGATTGTACTCAATGGTGCAGGCCCAGAGTCATGGAGGTGACTAATAGGTTAAGGTGAGTGAATCTAAGATTAACCCATCAGTAGCAAGTAATGCTGGTGTCACTTTGCCTCAGTGCACAAAATGGGGAATTTTAAATAATCTAAAACTCCCGTGTCTTCTGCTTACTCTCATTTTGAATCTCAGATTTACTGACTATGTAAAAGAAAAATATTGCATTTATATGCTCACTGTGTAGGCCTGACATAGCCTATGGATGAAAGCTATGAATGGTTTCAATGTTATTCAGAGTGTTAGATAATTCTTAGCCTATTGCTCACAAACCTAGGAGAAAGAGTACTGGAATTGAGAAGACATTTCTTCCTAGAACAAATTATGTTTTTATTTTGATATTTTTACATTGCTTGTACTAAATAGGGAAGTCTCAGTGGTAAGACCCGAAATTATTGTGTTTCTATCAATTAGCTTTTAAATTACACGAGACAATTAAGCAAAAATATTTGGTTTTGTTCTAATTAATTGTGAGCATAAAAAGTTAGAGAATCTTACAATATTATTAACAGTACTTATGAATAGTATTCTGTACTTTAAATGCAAGAGGGAAAAATACAATTCAAGGGAAAATGCAGTTAATAGAGCAAAACAAACTGGAATCATCCTCATGGGATGAATAGACAGAAAATCAATGATCCAATGATCCTCCTGTTTCTTCAACAAGATAAATGTATATTTCTGCCAGGTTACTATTAAAAGGTATGTGATTTTTGTGCTGTATAATTAGAAACAAGGGAAATATAATAATCTGTTCATCAGCCATCTGTTTATTCCAAGTCAGCCGTAACCCTGTACATCTGAGGAACAACTTTGAACAACATGAAAACACATAATGAGGATTAACATCATGAATGCTCAACATGAACTTTATGTCTCCTTCATGGCAGTTCACATTTGTCTAATCTGGAAGACTGTGTTTTGAAACTAAACAGTGAAGCTATTTAACTTGTAATGGAAACACTCTGAGTTCGGAAGTGAATTGATTTGGGTTTATCAACTATGCCATGTTAAAATTTAACTTTGCGTCCTAAATGACTTCTATTGGGAGAGGGGACTTTCTTGAGGTTTGCTAAATATTCCCAAATACCCTGAAGTCCTTTCCTTATGATGGAGAGGTTTGGCTCACAAATTAGATGAGAGCACGTAGCATTCCATTTAATCAACTTTTCAATTTTACAAGCCTGTACGAAGCAAGATTACTATCTTACGGCTGGTAAGTGGTCAACAGGTAGATTGCAGTATTATTAACAGTACTTATAAATAGTATTCTGAGCCGGCTCAGTGGCTCAGCCTGTAATCCCATGTCTTGGGAGGCTGAGGTGAGTGGATTACCTGAGTCCGTGGGTTCGAGACCCACCTGGGCAACTTGGTGAGACCTCATCTCTACAATAAATCAAAAAATTAGCTGGGCATGGTAGCGCACGCCTGTAGTTCCAGCTACTTGGAAGGCTGAGATGGAAGGATTGCCGGAGCCCAGCAGGTCGAGGCTGCGGTGGCTGGGAGCGGCCACTGCACTCCAGTCTGGGCGACAGAGTGAGACTCCAACTCAAACAACAACAACAAAAAATATTATTCTGCACTTTAAATGCAAGGGGGAAAATACAATTCAAGGGCAAATGTAGTTAATAGAGCAAAATGAACTGGAATCAGCAAGATTTTCAGAACAAAACAGCTCTGATTGGTAGTGTTTGTCAGTTTCTCCCAGCGTGGCCCATTTCAACTTACCAACATGATTTCACTGAAAGTAAGGAAGGGTTTTCCCTTCTTTTGAAGTGCACACCGTGGTTTCCCTCTCTGCAATCCAATTATCTCCCTGACATTAGGGCATGTGATCATTAACAGGGTACACTGTGGGTCCTTCCACCGGCAGCAAGTAAATGAGAGATTCTAAACACACACGAAGGAAATGGGTCCCGCTTTTGTGAATCTACTTTACTGTAAGGTCTAAGACACGTTTCAGATGTGAAAATCTTGGTATTTTCAGCATTTCAATCTTTTTGGTGGGCTTGTAGTTGTACTCTTTGTGGTTTTAACTTCTTCAAAAAATTTTTTTAACATGATTTATTTATTTTAGCATTGTGGGGTATACACGAGGATTTGCTACATAAGTAAATTGCATGAAGATGAAGTTTGGGCTTCTAGTGGGCCCTGTCTCCCCCAATAGTGGACCTGGTACCTAATGGGTGTTATGTGTTCCTTCTCCCTTCTCCCTCCCTCTCTCCTTTAGCAGTGCCTAGCGTTTGTTGTTCCCGCCTTTGTGCCTGCATATCCAATGTTTAAGGCCCGCTTACAAGTGAGAACATGCAGTATTCACTTTTCAGTTTCTGTGATAATTCACTTTGAGTAATGGTTTCCAGCTGCATCCAAGTTGCTGCAAAGGATATGTTGTTGTTTTTTCTTCTTTATGGCTGTGTAGTGTTCTCTTGTGTATATGTACCACATTTTCTTTGTCCAACTGACTTTCGATGAACATCTGGGTTGGTTTCACGTTTTTGCTGTTGTGAATAATGCTGCAATAACCATATGTATTATTGTGGTCACAATTTCTATGTCTCTGTTGACTAATACATAGAAAACTTATTCATATGTTTATTGGCATTTGAATATCCTCTTTTGTGAAGTGTCTTTCAAATCTTTTGTCTGTTTTTCAACTTTCTGCAGACCTTTTCTCATTGAGCACTTTGTTGATGCTTTATGCTTATAGATATCCACATATCTCTCCCACTCTTCTTACTTGTAAATGGTGTCATTTGATGAACGGATTTCTTTAATTACAATGCAATCCAAATTATCTATTTGTTTCCTTATGATGTGTTTATTTTTTCCCCTGTTTAACTCATTTTTCCAGTCCTGGAATCATGAAAATGTTCTCAAAGCACCACTGCATTGTTTTCTACATTGAGATTTACAATACAAATGGAAATGATTGTTCTGTGAATGGTATAAGGTAGAAGCCAAGTGTCATGTTTTCTCCATATGTGGATTCAATTGGTCCAGCACTAATTACTGAAGACTGACCTTTAACTAATACTGTGCAGTTCTATATTTATCATAAATCCAGTGTCTATATGTTGCTCTGTTTCTTTGCATTGGTCAATTTGTCTATTTTTGCACCAATATAGTTTTTTCATTAATAAGTATAACTTTATAATGATAAAAATACTTTTCCATTTGGTCTTATCAAGATTAACTTTGGTATACCTGGACTTTATTTTTATATACATTTTTAGTAGTATATTGAAATAAAGTCATTTATAATAATCACAAAAATCATTTTGATAATAAAATATGTAATGGTAATCTGATTTTATTTTTGACACTGTTCATTTGTACTGTATCTCCTTTTTTTACTCTAGATAAGTTTTGTTTGAACTAATCAATTTTATTAGTTTTTTTCAAAGAACTAACTTTTGGCTTTGTTACTCTTTTAATAATTTATTTATTTATTTTTGAGTCAGAGTCTCATTCTGTTGCCCAGGCTAGAGTGCAGTGGCACAGTCACGGCTACTGTAGCCTCATCCTGCTTGCCGGGCTGAGGCGATCCTTCCTCCTCAGCCTTCCGAGTAACTGGAACTACAGATACGTGCCACCACACCCAGCTAATTTTATGATTTATTGTAGAGATGAGATCTCGCCAAGTTGCCCAGCCTGGTCTCGAGCCTGTGGGCTCAGGCAATCCTCTCACCTCGGTCTCCCAAATCGCTAGGATTATAGACGTGAGCCACTGTGTCTGGCCAATTTTTTAATTTTATATGTTTTTTCCTAGTCTCATCATTAATATTTACTTTTGTCTACTTCTTCAGTTTCTATTTAAATTTCTCATTCAAGTTTTCATTCAATATTTAGTTTCACTGATTTTCAGCTATTTTTCTAATATTTTCATTTTAAAGCTCTATGTTTATAAGTATAGCTTTACCATCGTTAAAATGTTTTTTAAATTTTTTATTGATATATAATTATACATGTTTATGGGATACATGTGATATTTTGATACATGCATACAATGTGTTATGATCAAATCATAATATTTAGAATATACAATACCTCAAAACATCATTTCTTTGTGTTGGGAATGTTTCAAATCTTCTAGCTAATTTGAAATACATAATAAGCTGTGTCTAACTGTAGTTGTCCTACTGTGCTTTCAAATCATTATAAGTTTTTGAATGTAGGTTTTTCATTGTTTTAAGACATATATACATATATATTTTTATTTATAGTTTGAGAATATATATTTAAAATTTTTTTCTCTGTAATTTCTCTTTTGGTCAGTAGATTATTTACAATTAAATTCTTAATTTCCAAATATAGCCTAATTCAAAAAAATTTATTATGAATTTCTAGTTTTACTTCTTTGAGATCAGAGCTTAGATTCTGTGTGACGTTAATACATTGAAACTTACTAAGTTCAACATATGGCAAAAATCTTAAAATTTTTCATGTGCTTTGAAAATAAGGTACATTTATTTTGACTATTCTGTAGTTGCTATGTATATAGTTACACACACACACACGCACACACACAATCAACTAGACCAAGACTGCTAAGAGTAAAGTTCAATCCTCTATATATTTATTGCATGTTATCATGTTGTTTTACCAGTGTCAGAGAGAGATGTTTACAAAATCTTCTGATGTAGTTGTGAATTTTTTCTCTTATCCTTCTATGTCTGCTAACACTTACTTCATAAATATTATGGGTATAACACTAGAGAAACACAAATTGGGAAATGCAGTATATTTGTTGTGGCTTGACCCTTTTATCATTTTAAAATATGCTTCCTCATTTCTAAAATTTTGTTTTGTTTTCAAGTACAATCTAATAATCTTTTCCTATTGATTGGTGTACTTAGCACTTTTACGTTTAATGTAAGTAATGATTTATTTTGGCTTTAATCTAACATCTGTCTGCTTATCTATATGCTTAATCTATATCTCTTTTTTTCTCTTTTATCATTTTTTTTAGTCTTGTTAACTATTCCCTCATCTGTCCACTTGGAAGTCATATACTTTTTGCTATTTATTTAGTGGATTTCCTTAATGTTAAAATAAACTCTCTTGACTTATCAAAATCATATTGTCACTATTAAATTTTTTTGTGCAAAGTATCTAAGAATACTCTAACACCAAATACCTTTTCCCAACATAAATGCCATTGTGAATATAATTCTATGTGTATTTTAGATTCAAACAAGGCATGATTATTATTGTTGTGTACAGCAAACATTTGTATATATTTATCCACATATTTGCCATTATATTGTTTTTCTGCATTTTCAAGGTTGTCAGTTATTTTTGTCAACATTTTGAAAAGTTCATTTTCTTCTGGATTCCATTGTTTCAGCTGAGAATTTACCTGTTAGAGTAGTTGCTATCTCTTCAAATGTAATATGTATTTTTTTGTAGTTTTTTTAAAGATTTCTCTTTCTTGGTATTTAATAATTTAATATTATGTTCATCAGTATAGATTTATTAAAATATATTTTTCTTATGTTTATAGTGACACTTTATATCAATGTCTTGATAGCTCTGATACATTTTTAAAATTCGAAGTCATTCTGCTTCATCTCTTCTCTCTCTCTCCCTTCCTCTCCTTTTTGGACTCTAGTTGTATAGATGTTAATTTCTTGTTTCTGACCCTCTCTTTTTTATTTTTATCTTTTTATTTCTCTGTACTTCATTCTAGATATTTTCATCTGAACTGGTCTTCCAATTAATTTATTCTCTCTTCAGCTTTGCCTAATTAAAATTGAGCCTATTCATTCATTTATTATATTATTATGTGCGTGTGGGGGGGGATAGTTAGCATTTATTTATTTGGTCTCAACTTAGTTGTTCTGCACACCTATCTACATTGAGATATGACACTCCCATTTTTCGTATAGGAAAACCGAGGTTTTGTTAGTGGCAGTTAATTGGTCCAGAGTGCATTGCTACTTATTAAGTGAATTTCTTTGATATTAAAACAAGCACTCTTATCAAATAAGTGGCAGACCTGGTATTGGAACCCAGGTCAAGTCAACTCCATAACCCCTGCACCAGTATGTGTGTTCAACTTTTCAATGCCTTACTGCGAGAGACCACCAGGAAACTACCTATAGTTAAACAAATTAAACTTATTATTTGTTGTAAGAGAGGAGAGTATATGTCACTAAAAGGGTCTAAGAAAGGATCTTGCTTTAGACAATTTACTGGTAAAATACTGTCAAAATAGTATCTACTTGAACACAGTCTGTAGTTATACCAAGGCTATTTTTTTTTAAATTTTATTTTCTCTTCTGCTGTAGGATGAGTTGTTGAATGGCTCACGCCTATAATCCCAGCACTTTGTGAAGCCAAGGTGAGAGAATTGTCTGAGTCCACGGGTTTGAGACCAGCCCTGGCAACTTAGTGAAACCTCATCTCTACAATAAATCAAAAAATTCGCTGAGTGTGGTGGCACACGCCTGTAGTTCCAGCTACTTGGAAGGCTGAGGTGGAGGGATCACCTGAGCCCAGCAGGTCGAGGCTGTGGTGGCTATGAGCAGCGTGCCACAGCACTCTAGCCTGGGTGACAGAGTGAGACTCCAACTCCAAAAAAAAAATCTGAAATGATGAAGGCTACACAGAAGCATTTAAGGTTTTCGAAAAAACATATTGAGAAATTATAGGCAATTATCAGAAACAAAATGACTACTAGTCCTTTACATATATTTTAAAGTCAAACATCTAGATTATGAAACCCAGGTAATGGTAATATGTTCCAGAAGCCAGCTGGTTCTACTTTAGAGTGTGAGGTAGATTTTTTTTTTTCAGGCATAGTCACAGACCGATCTGTTTTCCCTGTGAATTTTTATAGTTATAACAAGAAGTGTTTGTTCTAGCATAAACTCCCTTTTGGCCAGCTAAAAGGAAATTAAGGGCTATACAATTGTCTATGATGACTTCAGTAAATCTATTTAAAGTTGTTTTTTGGCTTTCCAAGCAGAAGTACTGTCATTTATTACTTTTACAAAGGTTAGAGATAAGTTTTTGAAGCACCTTTTCTAGTTTTATTCTTCCTATGAAAATTGTAGTTTGAAGTGTATGCATTAAAAGGCAATTCTCAATAATAATAATAAATAAATAAGGCAATTCTTTCTTTTGAAGGTGTTCCTTTTTATTTTAAATATCTGAATTTATGTAAATTTGGGCGCTTCTAGGAATTATATTTAAGGAAATATAAGTTACTAGTGAGATGGCTGTATTTCTGTTTCCTAGAATATCTGATTCTGGATAATTTATAAAGAAAATGAGCTTTTTTCTCTCACAGTTATGCGGCTAAGAGGTCCAAGGTCGAGGGACCACATCTGCCAAGAGCCTTTTTGCTGGTAGGGTTGCTGTGCAGAGTCTCAAGGAGGCACAGGGTATCACATGGTGAGGGACTGAGTGTGCTAATGCACGTGCTCAAATCTCTTTTCCTTTTCTTATAAAGCCACCCGTTCCACTCCCAGAATAACCCTCCAGTCCACTAATTCGTTTTCATCCATGAATTCATGAATGAATTAATCCATTCAAGAGGGCAGAGCTCCCATAATCCAATCATCTCTTAGCATCTCTTCCCTTTAATACTGCCACATTGGCTATTAGATTTCCAATACATGAAATTTGGGGGACATATTCGAGTCATAGCAATGTAGTTTTCAATATCCAGAAATCTCTAATGATTACTCTAAATACCCAAGATAAGGAAGGGTGTAGTAAACAGATGTCAGCCTGATGTTACATAAGAAATAGTATCCCAGTGGAACATAAATTTTATTGGGAAGATAAGTATCATTTACTGTAATAGAAATAAGTCTATTTGTGTACTTTGAGTTGGACACATTTCTTGACTAGAATTAAACAACAGTTTCTATAATATAGTAGGCCAAAATGTCTCGAAGAGAAACTACCATAGCTTACACCCAATATTACTGCCTATTGTTGATTGATTAAAATATTGCAGGATTGTAATGACCTCACTGGAAGCATTTTGTTGATATAAAGTCAAGGCTCAATTTTGCAAACTGAAGGTGATGTAAACTGAAGTGTCCCATTAAAGAGAATTTGTCTTTTAAACTGTTTCAGGGAATCACCATTATATTTTATCAGTAAGGTTAAGAAACAAGTGACAGATCCAGGAGTCCAATAGATTTAGAAGAGTAGCTATAGTCTGGGGAAAAAAATGAGTAAGAGAGTTTTGTTTTTCCTTAAGTAGTAAAGAGATCCTAGGAAGTCAGAAAAAAATAAGATGACTATAAGGGGGAAGAATATTAATGTTTTAGAGGTCATCAAAATGGAATAATAGGCAAGCTTACTAGCAGAGTAGAAGTACAGAAAATGGTATGAAAAACCAGAATTAAGCAATGTCTAAATTACTCCTAAGAATCCTGTTTAAGATTTCTAGACGGAATTAATTGTGTTGTGGAATGAATTATGTTTCACCCAAAATTTATATGTTAGAGCCCTAACCCCCAATGTGATTGTATTTGGAGACAGGGCTTTCAGAAGGCAATTACAGTTAAATGAGGTCAAAAGGGTAGGGGCCTAATCATATATAATTGTGGCCTTGTAAGAAGAGAAAGAAAGAGATTTCTGTTTACACATGCATACACGGAGGAAAGATTATGTGAGGACACAGCAAAAAGGTAGCTGTCTGCAAGCTAGGAAGACAGGCCTCACCAAAATCTGACCATGTCAATGTCTGATATCAGGCTTTTCAGTCTCCAGACTGTGAGAAAATAAATTTGTTATGAAAGCCATGAAGTGTATATTTTGTTATGGTAAGCTAAATAGACTAATACAAGACTTAATGAACATTCTTTAAGGCAGGAAACATGAGTCTCTGGATTTTACTCTTGTGTCAGTTTGTCAGTTGTTAATGGTATCTGGTAAATCTCTTTCGTGGAAATTTAAGGGCAATTTGGGTTTTTTTTTTTTCTAGAAGACTAGAACAACAGTTCTAGTCTAATCTTCCACTTACAGATCATATAGAGCTGGGTGTTTTAGAAATGTTCATACTTGTCGATTGAGAGCTGGAGATATTCTAAGAGTCTTTGTAATTATTAGTCATATCTGATTTGTCGGTGCCTCATTCTGTCACCCAGGCTGGAGTGCAATGATACAAGCACAGTTAGCACAGTTCAACCTGCTGAGCTCAGGTCATCCTTCTCCCTAAGACTTCCAAGTAGCTGGGATTACAGGCACTCACCACCATGCATGGCTAATTTGTTGATTTATTTTAGAGACAAGTTCTCACTATGTTACCCAGGCTGGTCTCGAACTCCTGGGTTCAAGCAATCCTCTCACCTCAGCCTCCCAAAGTGCTGGGATATGAGCCACCACACCTGGCCCATATCTGCTGATAGTTGAGTAGAATCTAAGATTGGAGTTGAAAATTTCAAAGGCCTGAGGTAGCCTGTTGTTAATTCATAAGGAGATAACATATGTGCCCCAGAGGGTTTAGTCTTATAAACATTAAAGTTAATAGTAGTACTTTAGGCTGTAAAGATTTGAGGGTTTCTGAGAACTTTAATCCTCTTAGTTTTATAATTACGTAGTTCCCTCTATCTTTCTTCAGGACTGTAAATGATAAAGATAGTGAATTTTCTGGACAAAAGGCAAAACTTGCATTTCATCATCCCTTCATAAGGGTACTATTAAAACAAGTGTATCTATCAGTAGAAAGATGAGCAGACATTCCTCAAGTTGGAAACAGAACCAAGCATTTTTTTTAAATTCTATTTTTATTTTTTAAATTTTTATATTTTATTTTAAAGATGTGGGGTACAATTCAGGATTAGGTATACAAGTAGACATCATATGGGTAAACTTTGGTCCCCACTTTGCTTGGTTTAAGTTCAGATACCCTTATTGATATTGTATCTCCTCCCCGCATCCTGGCAGTATCCTGCTACTGCCAATCCCTTTCTTATAGTATTATGGTAAATGTTCAGGGTCCACTTGTGTGAAAACATGCAGCACTCTGTTCTTTGTTTCTGTGATAGATCACTGAGTATTATAGACTCGAAATCCATCCAAGATGCTGTGAAGTCCACATGTTTGTCCTCCTTTAAAAACCAAGCATTCCAACTTGGCGAGACCCCATCTCTACAATAAATCAAAAACTAGATGGGCGTGCTAGCGCGCGCCTGTAGTTCCAGCTACTTGGAAGGCTGAGGCAGAAGGATCTCCGGAGCCCAGCAGGTCGAGGCTGCGGTGGCCGGGAGCGGCCACTGCACTCCAGTCTGGGCGACAGAGTGAGACTCCAACTCAAAAAGAAAAAAACAAAAAAACACCAAGCATTCTAGTTTAGGCATGATTATTGGCCAAAACATAATTAGTTAATGGTTGTACATTTTATTGCATGGAAAGAAATACATTGTTTATCCATTCATCAGTTGTCGGGCATTTAAGTTGCTTCTGCTTTTTGGCTACTATAAATAATATTGCTATGAACATTCATGTGCAAGTTATTTCTGTAAAGTTATATCTTCATATATAATTATACAACTAGTAATGGGATAGCCGGGTTATATGATTAGTTCGAGTTTACTATTTTGATGAACTGCCGAACATTTTTCAGGAGGATGTGCCATTTTACTGTCCCAGCAAACCATAGGGACTTCCGTTTCTCCACATCCTCACAACACTTCTCATTGTCTACCTTTTGATTTCAGTCATCCTAGTGTATATGAATGATGTGGTATGTCATTGTGATTTTGATTTGCACATGTCTCCTAAATGAGTACTGGAATTGTGTGGAAATGCTAGCTGGGGACCTGAGACTGTCATGGTGGCCCAAATGGGCCCGTCTCCCAGCAGATCTCTGCACAGGTGAAATTGATTATCAACTACAGCAAAAGGCTATGGAGTTGAGACGGCCTCCTTTGGATGTATTGTGGGAAGGTGGCTGGAGGGCCTGTCTCATTGGCTGAGACAGACATGTCACTTTACTAAGTAAGGTAAATCCTTGGCTGCAACAGGAAGACTAGGGCTGAGACTGGGTCCCCTCAGGATCTGCTGTATGATGGAGGCTAGCATGCCTATTATGTTGGCTCAGATGGGGGCACATCTCTCAGAAGGTCCTTGCACGGGGGGCTGGAGGCTGAGATTAGGACCCTTCAGGATCTGCTGTGGGATGAAAGCTGGAGAACTTGGTTTTGTTGGTTCAGAGGGCACGCATCTCCCAGGGCAGCCCTGCACAGATGGGCTAGTTTCCTAGCTGCAGCAGGAGGACCTGAAGCTGAAACAGGGCCTCTTCAGGATCTGCTGTGGGCCAGAGACTGGAAAGCTTATTTTCGTTGCCTCAGAGGGGCACACATTTCCCAGCAAGTCCCTGTGTAGAGGGGATAGTTTCTGATTGCAGTAGGAGGGGTCACAATTGGTACTGAACTCCCTCAGAATCTGCTGTGGGGCAGAGGTTGTCAAGGCTGTCAGGGTGGCTCAGACTCCCAGGCTATGAGATACAGATGAGTCTCCCTCTGAGTTCTTGTGTGAGGAGCTCTGAGCTGCCATTTCAGCAGAGATTGGATTAGAGCCAGATCACAGGCAACTGTCAGGTTCACTGCTGAATCTAACATCAGTGGGAAGAGGAGTCTTTTTCACCAAGGTGATAATATATTCAGTTCCTTCTGGCCTCCTTAGCACATGGTTTTGGTTAAAGGACCAAGGCCACATGGTGCTGTAGCCAAGCTTCTTGGAGAACTGGGCTGTTTCTTTCTCTTTTTTTTTGAGTTGGAGTCTCACTCTGTCGCTCAGACTGGAGTGCAGTGGCCGCTCCCGGCCACCGCAGCCTTGCCCTGCTGTGCTCCGGTCATCCTTCCCCCTCAGCCTTCCGAGTAGCTGGAGCTACAGGCGAGCGCTACCACGCCCGGCTGATTTTTTAAAAAATTATTGTAGAGATGAGGTCTCGCCAAGTTGCCCAGGCGGGTCTCGAACCTACAGGCTCGGGCAATCCACTCACCTCAGCCTCCCAAAGGCGCGGGATTACAGGCTGAGGCACTGAGCCCGACTTGGGCTGTTTCTAGGTTTGATTCTGGGAGCAAGTTCAGTGGATCAGGACCTGGTGGTTGGTCTGCACACTCAAAATGACCAACTTTCGGCTTTGTGGTTTTATTTATCTTTTCTATTGTTTTTCTGTCACCTATTCAATTATTTTCACTTTGATCTTTATTGTTTCCTTTCTTCTGCTGGTAACTGAAAGACAAATTCTTGGGAGACGTTCATCTTAATGTCTGGTGACTTTCCCAGAGTTCCAGGAAAGGTTTATTGTCATGTATGAGCTCAAGGAGACCAGAGAAACTCCATTTTGGGCTCTGTCCTTTCATGTAGATTGTTTTTCATCAAATATGAGGAATTTTTGAAAATTTTCTTTCAGATATACTTTCCATTTCTGTGATTTCCGTTATATATTTTTAGGATCTAGTCATTTTTCATTTTTTCCTTTCTGTTCATCAGTCTGGATAACCTTAAATTTACCTGTCTTCAAGTTCATTGATTCTTTTGTAAGTTCAAATCTCTTGTTGAGCCCCTCAATGATATCTTTCATTTCAGTTAGTATACTCCTCAACCTCATAATTTCTATTTGGCTCTTTTAAATAATTTATCTATTGTTGCTAACATTCTCTATTTGGTGAGACATTGTTCATGTATTTTTAAAAAATTTTTTAGACATGATTTCCTTTAGTTCTTTGGGCATATTTATAATAGTTGCCTTATAATTCCATCAACTGGACTTCCTCATGGACAGTGAATCTTGCTTGCTTTTTATTGTGTGTATAGGTCACACATTCTTATTTCTTTGTGTGTCTCCCTCTCCAGGTTCTTTTTTTGTTGATGGTTGTTGTTGCTGCTGGCTATTGTGGCTGCTGTTTGTTTGGTGACATTCCCAGAATAATTCTACAAAGTCTGTATCCTTTGTTATGTTTGACCACTAAATTCTCTGCTTAATGCTAAACTAATGATTGGGCAAAAATTGTCTTTAATGCCTTGAGCCAGTAGGTCTTTCAGACTTTTCAATAGGTTCAGTGTTTGTTTGGGGGCATCCCTTCAATCCTTTAGCAGAGAGTTTACAACTATAAACAGTCACTTGCATAGATCCTTAAGGTCAGCCAGAGATACAGGAATTGGGCTTTTCTCTCAGGTCTCATTAGGGCATGTCCAGGGTTCTACACGTTCATGGTTTTTGAGATTGTTTTGGAATACGTCAAAGATTTTCAAATCCTATCTGGACATCTCATCTTTCTGTTTTCCTTTAAAATTTTTGGTCAGAGTCTTGTTAGCTCTAATTGACTTCACTCCCCACCCCCCACCTCCCAAGACAATCAATTGCAATGTTAAACAGTGGCCACCATTTGTTTTTGACAAATGCCCTAGGGATAGGGCTATTCATACAGAATAACATCTATATCAGGTCAATTTATGGCAAGCCCTGAGAATGGAGCTTTTTAGCTGTCAGGTCAAATCGCAAAGATATTGAAATAAGGCATTTGCAGGGCTCCTGACGTATTCTCCTAGCTCCCAGTGGTTGCTGGTTTTCACAACCATTGTAATTACAAGGCTGTTGATTTTCAAAATTACCAAAGAACAGGGGAGAAGGGGATGGACAAATTAAAACATCTCAAAACTTGCTCTAATACGATGAATAATATTAATCTTAATAAGATTCAGCAACTTTTCTTGAATAAACACTCTTGATTACTTCAAAACTTTGGTTAATCCCCAGAGTTCACTAAAACTTAATTTTGATTTTTTTTTTGCATGTGGATGAGTGATTTTTTTTTTTGAGGCGCTCAAGTCTGCCATTTCAGAACTGCTTTCCTCTTATTTAATATCCTAGAATATAATTTTTTTCAGTTCTCTGCTGAAATTTTCATTTTCCATATGAGAATAGTAATCATAGATAATTTAAAGCTTAAAATTGATAACTTTATTATCTGAGTGCCTATCATCTGTTTTGTTTGTTATTTTTCTCATGTGCCTGTTTTTTGTCACCGATATTGTATTTGCAGCATTTTTTGTACAAATATCTTAAGTCACTGGATAAAGTTGTTCTCTTTCTCCAGAGAGCAGTTACATTTCATTCTGTAAATTGTTTATTATTACAATCTCAAATGATATTATTTCAATTACAGGGATTAACATGGCTCAAGGGTACATTGCTCTCTATCTCTCTCTGTCTCTCTTTCTGTATCTCTCACCTCTCTCCTTCTCTGTCTTTGTCTCTGTTTCTCTCTCTCTCGATTTCATTCAGAGACAGGGGTTTTAGCAGGACCCTCATTTGGACATTGTTCTTTAATTCATGCTCTAGCTCAACAGGGCCTTGAAGATCACTTCTCAATGTTTCATCTGCTCACTCTGAAATTCACATGGAAACTAGGCTCGCTTCTTTGGGCCTTTGTCCTCTCCATGATCCTGGTCTGTTCATTTTTCACTATTTTATTATTGCTCTGATTTCTTTAAGCACATAATTTGTATATGTTCTTCAGATATTCTAATTGTCCTGATTAAGAGAATTGTCTGAATTACTTAATTTATCATTACCAGATGCAGAAGCCAAGTTTATTTATATGTAGTGTGGTAAAGTCTAGAATTGCGTCAATCCTAATAACTTGAAAGGTGCACTAGAAAGTTAATTTCTTCAGATCTCTTTTATTTGTGGTTATAGTCATTTTTAAAAGACCTTGAAGAGTCAATTAATGAATTCTTGTGACCTGAGAATATTTTTCTGTTTATTCTCTAATTTTAGAGCCATACACAGTTAATGTGACTCTTGACTTTATGGCACTGAAGACACTAAGGAGAGATGAATTTTCTCTCCTATTCTTTTTTTTCAATAACATCCTTAGGGTCCTTGAATAAAAGATATTTTGCAAATGCTGAAGGCTTTGTGTAAAAATTGCCTACAGTCTGGAGGTAAAGGTCTACAGTGAGTTCTGCCATCTGTTACAAATGTTTAAAATGGGAAAGCATCTTATATATACCAATTTTGACAGACACTCATTTGTAATGGTTAAGCCAGGTTATCCCCAAAGGTACTGAACAGGGAACACAGTCATAAATTCAATGGTTTGAACTTCCCTTCCTAATTTCCCATTTCCCTATCACTATTGCAATTTGCATTCATCTCTATGCTAATTGCTTCATTATTGCTTTAGAACTTAGGATATTTGTTGTACTCTGCAGTTGTTAGGTTACCTAAGGCGGAGTAAATTTCAACTTCAATCCCAATAAAATTATTACTGAAATGCTACCATTTATACTTTTTGTGCATTTATATTTGTTGTTTTCTATACTCCTTGAACAGTCTCTGTGATATACATATTCATATTTTGGGTACTATAGAGAATGTTGTCCCAATTTAGAAGCTTTTAGTTGTATTCATTTAAATAATTTTTTAGTGTTGTTGGGGCCCAGAAAATGATATCTCAAACTATGGTGCTGTAACATGCTAAACTAAAGAAGCAAACTCAAGGTCTCTCTGCCCCCTGCTTCTTCTCCCACCCATCTACCCTTGTCTCTCTATCCTCTGTGTCTCCCATAGTGCAGGTTGAGGCTAATCTCTGAAGGTTTCCTTATTGAACTAGACACCAGAATTCTGGAGAAAAACACAATTGCCTTTGATACCTTTCAGAAATATCATTAGCCATAAAGGATTAAAATTCTTATAATACCAGAAGAGACTGAAAATTAAACACCATGCTTGGAGCCTAAACTTTGCCCCAACCTATAATCTCCTCTCTATTTCATTCAAGTCCCAAAGAGAATTGTTTACTAACCATTATTTGATCATTGGACACATTCATTTGCTTTGAAAATTATTTACTACCCCTCAAAATGGTCACACTTCCCTTATCAAAAAGGGCACACAATAACCTCATTGCTGGGTTATTAGATAATTATTCTTCTGCAATTCTCCCATGCCTATGCATATTAATAAAACCTGTATATCTTTTACTAATCTGTCAATTGTCAATTTGCTTCAACAGACTTAAACCTTCAGAGGGGAAGGAAATTCTCTTTGCCTCTACAGTGTATACAATATGATAGAAATTTTGGGATCAATATGTGATGCAAATTTAAAAATTGCCTATTGAAATGATCAAAGTTAGTGTATCTAAGAATAAAATAGAAAGAAAAAATATTTTAGAGAAATTAGGAGATATGAAGTTCTGACTTTCTGTTTGTGTTCAAATTTAATCCCACAAAATGGGATTGATAATGAGTTTGTGAAATTTTTTTACCATCATGTGGTAGTTTTTTTAGGCTTAGTATAGCTTGATGACAACTCTTCTTTAACGTTTGCCACAGTTTAGCATTTTTAAAAACACTTGAAAATCACCAGGTACTAATTTTAGACAGACTTAGAGTATTCACATGAAATATAACTTCAATTCTGGATAAAGGTGGGAAAATGAAAGATGTTATAGAATATTTCTTGCTTGAATTTATTAATTTGGCCTATATGTTAAAGAAAATATTAACTGCCTTACTAACCTAGTAAGTTTTTTTGTTTCTATAGATTAGGGGACCTTGAAAATAAGATTATAATGTGGATTATCTCATTTTTATTTTATTTTAATCAGGCATAATGAGAAAAGAAGGAACTATTGTCTGAGAAATGCAAGCTCTTTTCATTATCAGACCCAGAAAGACGTTAAAATGAGACAGCAGTCATATCCTACTCTCCCCACTTTGAGCTATATTTTTATCTCTTGAAACTACTTGCTATTGCCACAAGTAGCTATCAATTAACCTAATAATACCTCACTAGATACTATATCCCATACTCTGTAGCCTAACAATGCATATGTAATCACTAATCAATGTTATTTCTGCAAGCCAATGAGAATTCCTGACAAACAACTTTGCATCAATATACTCTCTGCACCTGCCCCCGCCTTTTGCCTTTAAAAATCCGCCTGTAACTGCTACTAATCAGAGTGTATATTCAAGTCAGCTTGAATCTATGTTCCTGGATTGCAATCCTCAAGCTTAGCTCCAAAAAACTCTCTACTTATAATAATTTTGCCCCAGCTTCTTTATTCTAGGTTAACATATCTGGCTTAAGTCATCAGGATTCAGAGTGACTCCCTCTAACCACCTGGTGTTTCTCTCTGACAGCAGTGCTTGCTACCAGTATTGACATTCCATCTTCTGAAGTCCCGTTGGGTGTTTTCAGTGAGTTCTCCTGAATTCAGACCTCCCACTCTTTGGTTGAAAGGATAGACTTTATTTAGGCTGTTTTTCCAACCCTCTCTTTTTGTTAAGAGGGAAGGCTTCAGTCTCTGTCTTTGGACAGGAGATTTGGATAAACAGCTTCTTTTGGAGCTGCCTTTTTTGTCTGTCTCAGCTCAGGATGTGGGTGCAGGTCAAATTTTTTCCACCTCTCTCCCATAGCAGAGGTTTGGGTCAAAGGACTGGCAGTTAGGCACTGGTGGTCTCATTTTACGTAGCATGCTTTTAGAAATTGCAGCTCCTTTCCTGTTTTTTGAAATTCAAGCTTAATTTTTATTTGTGACCGATTTCTATTAGTTAAATACCAGCTGGTGGACCCATCTAACCCAGGATGGTTATAAACAACAATAACCAAAAAAAGGGGGAGATCTTTTGAAATACCTAAACTAATTTATTTGCAAAACCAGTTGGAAAAACTTGGCTTTACAACCAGACAAATTAAATAGGAGGCTTATTTCCAATGGTACCTAACAAACTTCCAAAGGAAATTCTACGAAATTTACCTCCACCCAGGAGGTAAATAAAAGATATTCATCGCCATCACCTGAGATCTCCTTTCTGAAACTCCTGTTGTGGCCATCCTGAAGTCACCATAAACCCCTTTCTGGTTTGGGGACTACGCAGTTATTTGACCATCTATGATCAATTAAAAAGACTATCCAATGGACAAGATGAGGCTACAAAAAGACATCTTAGTTGCCTAGCTGACAATTGCTTATGGCAATAAAATAGGTAATTTTAAAATTAATAGTCAATAAGGCGGGAATGAATGAAAATAAAACTACTAAGATTATAACAATGCAGATCCAACAAATTATTTCCAAACCAAGACTAATGACTGACACTGGTTTAGAAATGCAAATATCCAGGGAATTAGCTAAGCAGTGTTCCAGCAGAGATCAGATCTGAACCAAAATAAAATTCTTTGTAAGCTTTTACTGCCTGCTTTAGATCCCCTGTGGAATTAACAATGAAGGTTACCTCCACCTTATAGTTTAATAGTTAAAATTCTGCACTTTCACTGAGGTAGCCTGGGTTCAGTTCCCAGTCAGGGAATCAGTTCTTGGTTGGATTTTTGCATAACTTTTGACTTTTTGGGATACCAGTTTGTTCATTCATCCTTTCCCCTTCCATGGACAATTTTTGATTTCCTGACTTTTGTTTGCAGGGAGTACATGAGGCATTTGGGCTTTTTTGTGTGGATAATCAGTTGAGATGCTGAGACCCTAGAAAATATGGTGGGACAGAAAATGTGAATTGTACCCCATTTATGGCTAATAAAACTTTTCTTTCTTTGAGTTGTCTGTGTTGTTCTGGATCTCCCAAGGACTGCTTTGCAGCTCTTTAGTGACGCCTCATGCACTCTCCGTTAAGTCATAACCTTGGTTAAGGCTCATTTGTTTAACTTAGGAGGGTAACTTCGACAAAAAAAATTAAAAAGCCAGGAGTTTTGGCTGTTTGTCCTAGCTAAAATCTGATAATAAGAGATTTAAAATATATCTTTTTAAATTTTCCACTATATAAAGCCTGTGATAAAATATTTTTTAAGAGCTGTATAGTCAAAAGTCAACTTGATTAAAAGTGATATTTAGGCTCTCCCTCTCTCTCTCTATATATATATATAACATATATTATATATATAACTTATATATTGTTTTGAGGCATCTGTTCTCTCTTTGTAAAAACTCACATGTACAGAATTCTTCTCTTCTTAAACTTCTGTAAACCATATGTACATTCTCTGTTTCTTCATTCGCTTCTGTCAGCCTCTGTCAATGCCACATGAGGGCATCTAAAAATTTTTTTCTAACAGCCTGGGATCTTTTAAGGAAAACAGAAAAGGCACCACAGACTCCTCTTTTTGGGAAAAAGCTTCTGTTTTTCCTTATGGAATCCCATGCGTTTTTATAAGTGGGCAGAGTCTAATCTAAAGTTCTACTCTTTTTTGCATTAAGCTTCATCTCTTTGGCTTCTAAATACATACACGTGTATTTGTGTATGTTATGTGTTGTGTCTATGTATATGTATACATCTATACATGTTTATTTATTGAATACACATGGAACCATATAAGTTAAATAACTAGCCCAAATACTTTTAAAGTTCATATTACTTAAGTAAACTTTGCTATAAAAAATAGTTTTAATATTGATGAAAATTTAAAACAAATGATTAAAATTTAATTGACTTTTTTGCCTGCATCTACTGATCCTACAGGTTTGATTGTTTTTATTAAATGTTTTTTTTTGTTTGTTTGTTTTTTTGTTTTTTGAGTTGGCGTCTCACTCCGTCGCCCAGACTGGAGTGCAGCGGCCGCTCCCGGCCACCGCAGCCTCGACCTGCTGGGCTCCGGCGATCCTTCCACCTAAATGTTTTAAGGTAACAAAATTGTTGCTTCTGTACGTAGTACTTCTGATATTTGCTTCATTTGTGAGTTAATGCTGTAAGGACTAGCTGCTGGGCTCATCCAAAGAAATACACACATCTTACTGTGAGCTTGTCTTTAGTTTTAAGCCTCTAAATTCTGGGGTCTAGACAAGTGACCATGGTGAGACCTGGAAACAACCCCAGGCCCCATCCTGTCTGATGCAGCTATGCCTCTTGACCACACTGGTAGGAATTGATTAGATCCTCCAGGGTAATTGTCTTCAAAGTTTTGTCCTTTGTCCTAGACATCACATCTGGTACATAGTTAAAATTGCCTACTTCTTAGGTTTCTCACCAAAAGTGAGGATTACGAAGTTAAAGTTGCAATTAATATAAGTAACTAAAACAGCTAGATATGGAAGAAATATATCTATTTACAGAATTCATAAAGACAGTAAGATGTAGAAAGAAAGTTAAAAAGAAAGTAATGACTTTACATGAGAGAGGACTTTGTGTGGTCAAAATGACAACGGGAAAAGAAAGTAAATCTCTGCCCTAAGGTAAAATGATAAGACTCAACTGAAGGTTTAAGCAAGTTATAGAAGGCTTGTGGAAGATTTATCTCGTGAAAGGAATTTTATGTGTGATCAAGTCGACTAAAATTAAAAGAGGATTATTTTGTTTTTCTAAATATTAAACATTAGTATCAAAAGCACACTAATACAGGGCCAGAGTCTGGGCCCCTGTGTTGGAATAACAGGGTTTTCTTGGGATATTGAACTACTTTTAGTTAGAAAGGTGCAAGAGGTTATAAAAGGTTTATGGAAATCTTATTTTATGTGATCAAAGCTGTTGAGATTGGAGGATTTGTTTATAAAGTTTTCTTAAAATTAGCTTTAACGTTAATAATATACTGACACAATTGTCAGAATTTGACTTTTTCTTTTGAACAAGATTTTCATGTAATCTTAATAAGAGATAAAAGACTTATGTTTACTTTTTTGAGTAAACTGTAAAAAAAGTATGATGGGAAAACCAGATTACATTTGCTATATGATGTCTTTACTAGGTCTTGTGATTATTTGGGAAACTGATTCTCCTCTCTTCAGAGAGTTAAGATTTCTGTTTTTTAAATTTTTTGACTTATCGCTTTGGCTAATGGATTACTGTTATTTCATAGTGACCTATGATCGTATTTTGAGCAAGTGTTTTAAAACTTTGCTATTTTACACTTTCCAAAATCAAAATATCCAATTGTAAATTCAGCCTTTTGACCTCAAACTATCTTTTCATATACTAAGGCCCCTAGAAATCCAAGAGAGTCATATTAAGCTTATGTAGTGCCAGACACCAAAAACTCTAAAAGGCAAAGCACTGTGTCCAAGAGGCTGAATAAATGACCCAAAGACAATGGACAAAACATGGGCTTTATTTGGAACCCATAGGCAGGGAAGGTGGTCCGAGAGTGGCTGGCCAAACAGGAAAAAACTCACTTTCAATTGTGAAAGGCACATAGGTTATATAGCATTTTAAATTGGGTAGAGTGCAGGGGTTTGGGTGAAAAGGGTAGGATTTCTATTGCACGAGCATAGTGTGAGAAGCACCTATACATACGTTGCATATATTAAAAATGGCTACGATTTTTCTCTAGGAGTGGGGCTTTTAGTATTATAAAGGGGAACTGTAGGTAACCAAAAGTCATAGGCGATGATCCAAGCATACTTGATCTGGTTTGAACCAGCTCAGGAGGCCAACTGCCTAAAGGAAGGATGTGCGAGGACATTCACTATGCATAGCCACAAGAAGTGGTCAGCAGTCACAGAGAACTCTTCACCCATGGCTTCAGCATGACTTGCATGCCCAGGTCATTCCAGGTTTGCCACCCTAGGACCCCTTCCAGGATCCAACCACTGCTCGGGGCCATATCTAGGATGTACTCATTGTCACTAAGAGTGTGTCAACCTACAGCTTATTTGGTTTTTTATTTTTATTTTTTTGGCTCAGAGCAGTAGAAATTTATTATCTCCCAGTTCTGAAGTTTGGAAGTCTGAAAACAAAATATTGGCAACATTTATTTCTTTTGAAGGATCTGGGATCCCGTTCCATGCCTTTCTCCTAGCCTCTGGTGACTGTTAGTAATTCTTGATGTTCCTTGGCTTAAAGGCATATCAATATAATCTCTGCCTCTGTCTTCAATATTCTTCTCTTTGTGTCTATTTAGTATGTTAAATCATATGGGGTGCATTGAAAAATATGAAATGGGTTATCGTTATATAACTTTGGGTTATATCTCTATAAATGTGTTGAATATAATATTCCAAAATTATATAAGATTCCTAAGATTCTGATGTCTTATTAACAGTATGTTATCAGTAATAATTATGATTATTATATAAAGTTGTTGTATGCAACAGAAATAACCAAATTTCTTTGTCCATTGTGTTCTTTAACCATGGCTATTCTAAGACTTTTTCATTCACAGACAATTATTGTTTAACTTTGATGCTTCTCAAAAAGCAGTGAGCAATAAGCTACAATCCAAAATCTGCTGCTTCTTTAAGGAAATTCATGGAAAGTATTCTGACAAGTACTCTTGAATATGGTTTTCTGATAACTTTGCAGATCATACCATTGGACTAAGGAAAAAAAAAACTTTTAGAACTCTAAACAAAAAAGCTGGTGTATTCATGCAGATGGCTAATCCAACATCAAGCGGAACAAAAATTGATAGCATGGGACTAAACTAATAGAAGACCGAAATAATTTCTGACTTTTTGCTAATTCTTTAAATTTTGTTTCCTAGAGTCAACAAATTTTTAAAAACTATTTATAGCTTATGGCAGTTGGGTAAATTATACTTTTGGGAGTAAAACTGAAACATTTGCTTTTTTTCCTCTACCAGATTTATTTAATATTTGGAAATTATTCTAGTCACGAGAATTTTTAATTTATGGCAATATAGTTGTTTGCATTCGTTCAATAAGAATCTGTTTTCAGCCGGGCTTGGTGGCTCAGCCTGTAACTGGAGCACTTTGGGAGGCTGAGGTGAGTGGATTGCCTGAGCCCGCGGGTTCAAGACCCACCTGGGCAATTTGGCGAGACCTCATCTCTACAATAAAAAAAAAAAAAAAATCAAAAAAATTAGCCTGGCGTGGTAGCGCATGCCTGTAGTTCCAGCTACTTGGAAGGCTGAGGCAGAAGGATCGCTAGAGCCCAGCAGGTCGAGGTGTGCCAAAAAAAGAATCTGTTTTCTTTTGTAATAGGACACAATTAGATATGCTGTTTTTTTGTTTTGTTTTGTTTTTTTTAAGCTATGCTTTGGCTAGAATGGCATAGTCTCAGATGTGGTCAGACTGCTTTGAGGAATTGAGGTTGACTTTATAGAGGCAATAAAAAACCCTTTGGAAAGACTGACCTGGTATCTTGTCTTTGTCTACACAGTTCCCTTACAAGGTCTGTGTCCTTGCAGTAAGTAAAACATGTCATTTCCTGACAGGCCCAGAAATCTCAAGTTATTTTGAGACCTTAATAAAAGAGGAATTCAACCACTTCATACAGGTGCTTCTGACAATCTGATGGCAAATCCTTGGCTTGGATAACCTTGAGGTTTTTAAAAGTCTAATCTGAAATTCCTTATGAAAGTTTCAGCAAAGTCAACTTCAAAGAGACTATATGGCTATTCAATAGTCTTGTTATACTTCATGCAGATAAACAGTACAAGTGTAATAGGATTAAAACTTATTTTGCGAATAAATAGGTCCCACTTAGATTTATCTTTGGTCAAAATAGAAAACTGTAGAAAGAAAATATATTTCAGAACTAACTTGTGGTACCTGTTGTTAGATTCTAGCCTTGTCCATTGTTTTTGAGTTTTGTTATTTCTCTACAATTTGGCCTAAATCTTGAATCACTTGCTGTCTACAATAAGTCTTTAAAGAAGAATCTGGATTTAATTTTCTTCATGATGTTTTTACTTGACTTCCCAGTTTGAATAAATTTGTGGGTTTTTAAAACTCTATTCTGGAATACAAGTTATCTTTTGATTGTATTTCTCATATGTATTCTATTTCTACTATTCAAATTATTAATGTTATTTATGTCTTATTCTTTTACTTCTTCTGAGAAGACTAAATTAATAGTACTCTGAAGACTAGGTATGGTTTAATAAGTGACAGCAGCCATAGATCAATGATTTTGACAGGACTGCTTGGGAATTAGCCTTCCTGGTGATGAAGGACACTCAAGTCTTGATCATCAATGTTTTCAAGAAGAAAGATTTTTTTATCAAAAGGGAGAACGAGAAGAAAACTTTTATCTGAGGAACGCAAGTTCTTTTAATTATCAGGCCCAAAGAGATATTAAAATGAGACAGCAATTATGTCCTACTCTCCCCTTTGAGCTATGTTATTTATCTCTTGAAACTGCTTGCTGGTTGCCACAAGTAGCTGTAAATTAACCAAATAATGTCACACCATACACTATAACCTAAACCCTATAGCTTAATAATGTAACCAATCACTAATCAATGTTATTTCTGCAAACCAATGAGAATTCCACACAGCTTTGTATCAGCCCACTCCCTGTCTCTCTTTCTGCCTTTAAAAATCCACTTGTAACTGCTAATCAGAGTGTATATTTAAGGCAGCTTAAATCTATGTTCCCAGGCTGCAATCCTCAAGCTTGGCCCAAATACAGTCACTACTTATGTTAATTTTGCCTCAGCTTCTTTCTTTTAGATCAACAATATCATATTTTTACCACATATTTTCCAATACATAGCAAAAATCTTGCCTTAATATGCATTTTTAAGCATTATAGTAGAAATATTTTGTCCTTTTCCTCTGTAGTATAAATAAAAATAATTTTTCCATCCTTCTAAGTTCTCAATGGGAGACTCTTTAATAAAAGACAGATTGTAAGAGAAAAATAAACAGAAGCTTTGTAACATGTATATCTCATGCAAACATGGAAAATACCCAGGGAAATGAGTAAATCTCAAAGATGTGGCTTAGAACTCAGGCTTGAATACTATCTTCAGCTAAAAACAAATACATACAAAAGGTATGGGAAGTTAATTATGGGATCCTGACCAAAAAAAGGAAACAAAAATAAAGTTTGTTATGCAGATTTAAGTTGGAGATTTCCCTTGTAAACGTAAATTTTCCTTGCAAAAAGGAAATTCTACTCTGTTTCCAGAGCTTCTCCTGCTTCTGCTCTTTCTCAAAATAATCAACTTGAAATAATTATTATGCCAAAGAAGCATATTTTGAGATTGTATATTCCAGTCTTCTACAGTCATATTTGGGGGTGGCATATTCTGCTCTCCTACATCCTAGATAAATAGTACAAAATTCTGAAATACACGAGATCACAAAGTTTTATATGTGCAAACATTTTTCCTAGTAATAAAATACATTTTTAGATGCACAGGCCAAAAGAGACTTGATAGAAGGAAGATAAATGTATGTTTGAATAAATTTATCATAGAGTTTCGTAAGTTAAAATTGTAGTAAAAAGAACTTCTAAAATAAAGGCAGCATACTTATGCTCTATTTATTTATTTTTAATTAGTTAATTTATTTTTGAGTTGGAGTCTTACTCCATCACCCAGGCTGAAGTGCAGTTGCACGCTCATGGTCACCCCCACCCCAGCATCAACCTGCTGGACTCCTGCGATCCTTCAGTCTCAGCCTTCCAAGTAGCCAGAACTATAGGTGCACTCTACCATGCTCTATTTAATAAATTGCATGTAGTTGACTGCTTCATTCTTTCTTTCATGCCACAAATATTTATTGAACGCTTATTGTATGTTAGTTACTGTTTTAAGAGCTGGAAATACTAGAATGTCTTTTAGAAAGTCTTAGAGCATCTTGTCTTTCATCAAGTTTCATGAAAACTATACAGTGATGTGAATGATGATAAATACTGACCATTTACATTTAATATACTTCTTTCATATTATGATTTGTTTTCAACATAATAAAAATTCATATTATGAACAGTGTCATGGTAATGATTACAGCAGCTAAAGTTTAAAATAAGACCAGTTGAATGATGTTGAGTAAAAGGAAAGAAAAAAGTCCTGCCACAACAAAAAACAAACTTGCAAATTATCTCAGGGGTGATAAGAAAGAGAAGTTGGGATGAAGGTACTTTGTCAGTTCTAATTATCCTAATTTGAAAAAGCAAATAGGCCCACCAGATGTTACTACATAAGTTAATTGTGTCTTCAACATTAAAGGTAATTAACTTACATGCTTACTCTTGTACAATCTCTTAGACTAGAGCTGAATTCACATTATGACTTTCTATAACACTGTCTTCCAACAAAAGTCCCTAGAAGAGGAACAGAAACTCTCTGTGAGAGTATCCTTGAGGAGATTGTGTAGGCCAGGAATTAAGCACTCTCAGTGTCTGTGATAGGGGCCTTAGACCTTATGTCATCTGCTTTCTTAGGTGGCTGCTTGGCCACTCCTTATTGAGGATTTCCTTGGCATTTCCTTTGGTCCTCACCTCCTCCAGTGACCCCTGGAAAGAATGTAACTTGAGGCAGTGATGCTGTGGCTATCTTCTTCATCAGCTGGTCACCTTAGTAACTGTGGCATTATGATATATGGGGAGACTCCCCCAAATGTATTATCTTTTGGAGGGCAGGCCCCTTGTAGTACAGGCTTCCCCCCCTAGTAAGTGTTCTAGGAACACATCGGTATCAGCATACCAGCTAGTGTTGTTGTGAGAGGCTGCATTCAGTGAATTTTTGTTGGAGATTCTTTCAACACATCCATTTCTTGATGGGTGATTTCACGGGCGCACCCACCCAAACCACACTGAATGTTCAGCAGTTTTTGACCCAAAACGGCATGATCCCCTTGCCCCACCCTACCTATTCACCTGATCTCATCATGAGTAATGTGTTTTTGTTTTCCTGGGTGAAAAAAAAAGTCCTCAAAGGGAAACATTTTGCCCATGTGGAAGAGGTGAAACAAAAAAACAGCAGAAACACTAAAAGGCATTGCAACTGACAAGTTTAAAAACTGTTTTGAGCAGCAGAGAAAGTATGTTGATACATGTTTTGCATCAAATGGAGAGTATTTTGAAGGTGACTGAAGTTTAAACCTGTAAGAATAAATACACAATTTTTAAATAAATAAATTCTGGGTTTTTAGGGCTCCCCCTTCATATACATATTGGTTCCTGCTCCCCACCTTCGTTTCTTGGCTTAAAATCTCCATAGCCCTTGTTACAGTAATTTGTTACAATATTGGGCCTGTTAGGTCTCAGGGGCAGGCCTTAGGAGAGAGAATCTCTGTGACCTTTTTTTGCCCTTCTTACACCTGCCCCATAGCAGGACTCCAGTATTCCCCTGCCTTCTGCTTATGGGTCTTAAGACTCTCTCCAGAGAGTGTTCAGCCTTACATCTCTGGAAAGGAATGCTGAGGTTGCGAAGCTTCCATAAATACCCAAGAAGAATGGGTTCGAGAAGCTTCTGAATGTCTTAACATGTGAAGGCTTCTGGAGGGTGGCACCTCCAGGGAGGGCATGGAAGCCCAGCACACCTCTCCCCAGCACACCTCTCCCTAAACATGTCTTCATCTGTATCCTTTAATGTATCCTTCTTAATAAACCAGTAAATGTGTTTCCTTCAATTCTGTTAGTCACTCTGGAAAATTAACTGAACCCAAAGTGAGAGTCGTGGGAACTCAAACTTGAAGCTTGTCTATCAGAATTTTCAGAGACCTGGACTTGAAACTAGTGTCTGGGGATGGGGGTGGTAGGGGGCAGTCTTGTGAGAATGAACCTTCATCTTGTGGAATCAGACACTATCTCCAGGTAGATTGTGTCAAAATTGAATTGGAGGACACCCAACTGGTGTCCGCTGCTTGGTGGTGGGGAAAAAAACCACATTTGGTCACTCAGAAGTCTTCTGTGCTGATAATTGTTATGGTGTGAGAGCAGAGGAAAAACATGATTTGAGAGTTTTTTCCTAAAGCCATGACTCTAGGAGTAGCAGCTAACACTTACTGAGTGTCAGGCAATTATCATAGTGTTTCACTTGTACTCATCTAATCCTTACTACAAGTCTTTTAGGATCTGTATTTTCCAGGTGAGCATCCTGAGGTCCGGGATAGTCAAATGATCAGTAAACATCTAGTTATCTGAGATTCGAGCCTAGGCAATACAGATCAGAATCTATGTTTGTAACATGTCATGATTGCAGAGCACAAATATTCTATGATTTATTTTCCCAGATTCATGTTTTTCTCTTTGACCTTTCTAATCTTCCTTAACTTTGATTTTGTTAATCTAGTGATAGATTTTAGATATTTGTTTCCTCCAAATCTCATGTTGAAATCTGATTCCCGATGTTGGAGGTGGGGACTCATGGGAGGTGTTTGGGTCATGGTACTGTTCTCATGGGACTGAGTTCTCACTATTAATTCCTGTGAGAGCTAGTTGTTAAAAAGAACCTGACACCTTCCTTCCCTCTCTGCTTCCCTCATTTGCTGGTTTCCCTTCACCTTTTGCCATGATTAGAAGCTTCTGAAAGCCCTCACCAGGAGCGGATGATGTCACCATGCTTCTTGTACAGCCTGAAGATCCATGAGCCAAATATACCTCCTTTCTTTATAAATTTCCTAGCCTCAGGGATTCTTTTATAGCAACACAAGAGACTAGGACATTCATAAAACAGGACAACTGACCTCTGTCTTGCTTCCATCATAGGGTTGTCATTGGTAACAAATTACAATATACAAAAAAAAATTTAAAAACTTTAAAATACTATAGAAGTGCAAAGAATGATTATTATTTATCATTTAGCACTCTTGACAACCTCCTTTTTTACTCTTTTCTTCCTGTCTTTGTGACAGTCATCTAGCCTAGCTTTCCACCCACTTTTCTAAGTATCCCTTTTATTTTTCTGACTCCATTTTTTCTTAATACCCACAAAAATGGGTGAAAGCCAGGGTCTTACACTTGGCCCTGGAGAATTGAGATATCACCTAGTCTGACTTCTTCATCCTGTAGATGAGAGAACAAACTTTAAGTAGTTAATATGGTGCCACAAAGTTAATTTTCTCAGAGATTGTATTTGTTCACTAATTCCACTACCTAGTCTTAAGTTCTTTCACTGCAAATGTGGGACCACTCAATGGGAAGTATTTCTGCATCTTCTTACATCTACATCATGGATATTAGATCTGTTAATAGTTGTTAAAAATTAAAATTGCAAGAGGAAATGTTTTTAAGACCACTTCTATATAAGATTGCAAATGGTAATATCAGTTAAAAGCAGAAAATGGAAAAGATTAAACAAATTGATTCCATAATAAAAATATATGCAGTATCAGGGCAGAATAACAAAAGCATCTGTTTTTACATCTTTTGGGGAAGAAAAAACTAATTAGTTTGGGACTGATTCAGATCGATGTCATTTTAAATTGCTTTTTTTTCTTCTGTTTACCAAAATAATGCAATTAGATGGAGTAAGTACAATAAAGAAGAGAGGTTTAAAACAGATGTCTGGTAATAGACATTCACACTATTAAAAACTATATATGGAACTGCCTGCTAGGCAAATTTATGCAGAACTAAGTGTTGGGTCATTCTCAAGAAAAGATGAGCCTTAATTGAAGTGCATAGACTTATCCATCGAGTTTGCTTTTAATTAATAAAAATATTACTTGGTCAAGTGAGGAAGAATGGTGTGGTTTGTGATTTGGTGGGGGGGAAAGTAGGTAGTGAAGGGAATTGATTGGGTTAATCAGTCCACTCAAAAAATGACAAAAGGTCATATTTTATCTTTTTGGTTTTCAATTTAATTTTTTTCTTACTGGTTATATGTTGTTTTTCATTTGGGGTATGCATTTATATTTATATGTGCATCTACATGTGTGTATGAATTTATACACATACACAATCATTTTTCCTAGGAGAGTTAAATGATAATATATATTGTGTCTAATTTACTAAAATTTTCTTTAAACTTAACTGATCTTTTGCCCAGGTTTTCTCTGAATAAGAAAAAGAAAACAGTTGGAAGGTTAGTCTAAGATGGCAGCAATTGATTTTGACCAAAACATAAAAAGATTTTTATTTGAAAGGGAGGGTTTTAAAAGGAAAACAAAGTGAGACTTAAACTCCACTAGCTCTCTGAGGATCTCTGGGTATTTTCTAAGTGACATATAACTTTCCTTTCATAATCTAGAAGGAACAAATGATAGAAAAATTATAATCATTCTGTGGCTACTATTTTTCTTTCCCTGGAGACTATAAATTCTCTTTAATAGTCATCCATCCATCCATTCTTAAAAATATTTCCTGCATATCTATCTACTCTGTGCAATGCACAGGGCAAGTATTAAATGGGGTCAACACAGTCTGTCTTGTGTCTTGCAGAGTTTATTATTCTTTAAGCAATGTAGATTTATGATTTACAATTCAGGGTGAACTGGGCTGTAAGATGGGAATGTTTACATACTCCAAGAACACATGTAAGGTCAGCTGATTCAGTCTGGAATGGGGGATGGGGCCTATGTGGGCAGTCAAGGGAAGGATATGTGACTGCAATTTGCAAAGTAGGAAGAGCTGGCAGCACCAGATTACAAATTGCCTAATAAACGATGCTAAGAATTAAAAAATCCACCCTGTGACAATGGAAAGCCATCAGATGGTTTTATGAAGAGAGACATGAGTGAGCTGATTTGCATTTTAGAAAGATCATTGCTTAAATTGATTTGTTAATTAGGATTCTTTTCAGGCAGGATTTGTTTCTCCTAATTCTGGAAATAGTGCTCTGTCAATAAAGGCTTATCAGATATCCAAGGAAGAAGGAGAAATTTGGTCTTGTTCATTTTTGTTTGACAATGATCTATTGTGTGTCTATCAGGCATATGCAACATGCTAGATTCTGTAAAAGTGTAATAAGACTCCTTGGGACCAGTCTGGGGACATTCCAATTTGGGGAGTGATACAGTTCTGAGGAAGACCGATAATTCCTCTAAGCTTCTGTTTTTTGCAGTCAGAGGAGTGTGCAATCCATTATTTTTCGGTCCCTCCCCGTTGCTTTTCTGTCAATCCTGAATTTTCATACAGAGGTGCCTTGGAATCAACTTCTCAGTCTCCTTCTCTCTTTTCCTTTCTATCTCTTTTTACCCGGCTGTAACCTGGTTGTGAACCTTGGTTTCTTCAAAATAATCCTGTTTCGTACAGCTTTTAAAAAATTCATGTTACGAGGAACAGAGTCAGGTGTGAGATGTTTCAGCCCTACCAAAAAAAAAAAAAAAAAATTCATGTTTGCAAGTCTTAGTTGCCTTGGCTCTTCACTGCCTTAATAGCACCCAGAAGATGTATCTATTTCTTTCTAAATATCACTGATTGCTTTTTATTGCATCACTTTGGTATATTATACTAAAAACAGAGCATACTGATAGCTAGCTCTTTTTGAGCGGGGAAGGGGGGAGTTCCCTGTCCATAGTGTAAATACCTCCAACATTGCCAATTTCACCCTACCAACTTGGCATCCTTTCAGTGGGTTCTTACTTCAAGTTGCAAAATTACCTCCTGCCCTGAAGATAGAAAGTGTACTTTTCCTTTGGGTAAAGCTAATTGGCAAACACCAATGACATAAGATGCCCCTACCCCCACTCTGAAACTCTTTAGTCATTTGCTTCAGTACAGTTGAGCTCAGACTGAATTCTAGCTTCTCTCTACTATTTAAGTAGACATAAATAAAGTCTTCCTTGTCAGGTGCCATTTTGCTCTGACACCTATTATGAGCTGAATTGTGTCCTCTTAAAATACATGTTTAAAATTTAACTCCCTATGTTTCAGAATGTGACTGTAGTTTGAGATAGGGCTTTAAAGGAGATACTTAAGATAAAAAGAGATCATATGGGTGGGCCCAATTCAATATGACTGATGTCCATATAAACAGAAGACACTAGGATAAACACAGAGGGGACCACACAAAGACACACTGAGAAGATGGCCAACTACAAGCCAAGGAGAGAGGCTGTAGGAGAAACCACTCCTGCTGACTTGTGGATCTTGGACATTTAGCATCCAGAATTGTGAGAAAATAAAATGTTTGCTGTTTAATCCACTCCATCTACTGCACTTTGTTATGGCAGCCATTGCTATACACCAACAATCAACAAATATAAACCCAAATAAAAAGCACAATCCCATTCACAATAGCCAGACAAAAAAAAAATAAAATACCTTGACATCTTCCTAACCAAAAACATGAAAGAACTTTACAATGAAAACTATAAAACACTGCTCAAAGAAATCAAAGATGACACAAACAAATGGAAAAATATTCCATGCTCATGGATTGGAAGAATCAACATTGGTAAGATGTCCATCCTACCTAGAGCAATCTACAGATTTAACACAATACCCATTAAATTACCAGCAGCATTCTTCTCAGACCTGGAAGTGACAATACAGGAATTTATATGGAAATACAAAAAACCACAAATCGCCAAAACAGTCCTCAGCAAAAAAATAAATAAATAAAAATAAAAGCAGGAGGTATCACACTCCCAGACTTTAAACTCTATTATAAAGCTACAATAATCAAAAAACCCTCGTATTGGTACAAGAACAGGCATACAGACCAATGGAACGGGATGATAGAGATTCCAGAAGCAAAACCTCAATTTCTCAACCATCTTGTCTTTGACAAAGACTCCAACAACAACCACTGGGGAGAGGAAAACCTATTCAGTAAATGGTGCTGCAAAAACTAGCTGACCACATGCAGAAGATTAAAACAAGATCCCTACCTATCACCATACACAAAAATCAACTCTAAATGGATCAAAGACCTAAACATAAAACCTCAAACCATAACAACCTTAGAAAATGCAGGAAACACCCTTTAGAAATTGGAACTGGCAACCAGTTCCTGATCAAAACCTCAAGTGCCCATGCCATAAGAGATAAGATAGACAAATGGGACCTCATCAAACTGATGAGCTTCTGCAAAGCCAAAGAAGCCATCAAGAGAGAAGGGAGACAGCCCACAGACTGGGAAAAAACATTTGCCAACTGTATGTCTGACAAAGACCTAATATCTAGGATCCACAAAGAACTCAAATGTGCCGAAAATAAAATAAACAGCCCCATTATAAAGTGGGCAAAAGATATGAATAGACAGTTTTCAAAAGGAGACATATGAGCAGCCAACAGATACATGAAAAAATGCTCAGCCTCACTAGTCATCAAAGAAGTGCAAATTAAAACTACACTGAGATACCATGTAACTCCAGTCAGGATGGCTATCATCAATAACTCAAAAAACAATAGATGCTGGAAAGGATGCAGTGAAAAGGGGACACTTCTATACTGTTAATGGGAGTGTAAAATAGTACAGCCTCTGTGGAAAACAGTGTGGCGATTCCTAAAAGATCTAAAATATCGACCTTCCATATGACCCAGCAATCCTCCTACTGGGAATATACTTGGAAGAACTCAAATCACTCCATAAAAAAGAAACCTGCACATGT
>CAUYQG010137912.1:0-23187 GCA_963574415.1 Tarsius wallacei | reverse complement strand
AGCTACTTTGTTTAGGCGAATTATTATGTGTCTGGGTGTTGGTCTCTCATTTGTTGTCTTGCAGGGGTTCTCTGAATCTCTTGTATTTGAATTTTTTGCATCTCTGATGAGATGAGGGAAGTTTTCTTGAATGATTTCATGAAATGTTTGTTCCAGTGTAGCTTCTGATTCCCTCTCTGCCTCAGGAAGGCCAATTACTCTTAGGTTGGGTCTCTTGAAGTAATCATTCATCTCTTGAAGCTTTTGTTCTGTCTTTTAAAGCTTCTTTTCTCTGTTTTTGACAGTTTGAGTTAGTTCTGTATTTTGGTCTTCAAGTTCTGAGATTCTTTCTTCTGCTTGGGTAATTCTGCTTTCCGTGCTTATTAGTTTGTTATTTATTTCCATCACAGTATTCTTTACTGCTGTTATTTCTGTCATCAGCTCCCTCCTATTTTCCTCTTTTCTCTCCTCAATTTTTTTTATTCTCTTTATTAATGTCTTGATGTCTGGGTTTGTTGCATGTGACCAGTCATTCTGGGGGCTCTTCATTGTTTGTGTTCCGAAGTCTGTTTTCTCAGTGTCTGACCTCCCAGGGTTCTGTGTGAGCCCTATATTCTTCTTTTGGTTTTTCTTCATTCATGCAGATTTTTCCTCCCTACTTTTCCCTTCCCTCCACTTCCTCGTCTTCTTTGATTCTGTTATTCAGGGTTGGAGGGGTTTCTTTTACTTCTCTTTGTTCAATCTCCTATTCTTCCTAATGTATTTCCTCTTGCTTTGCTCAGTTCTGGAGTTGGACTGTAGGTTGAGGGTAGTCCTTTCTTGCAGTTCTGAGATTTAATTAAGGGGGAGCTGTGATTCAAAATCTATCTGCAGATCCCGGTATCTGCCAACAGATGTATGGATAGTCTGAAACCCACTTCCCACTGCCTTGGAATCTGTCCATGCAGTGGGGTTGTAGGTTTACTCCCTGAAAGCAAAATGAGGTTAACAGAGGGAAGAGAAAGGAGCAGGCAGTGGGGGGAAGAGGGGGGTGGAGAGAGAGAGGAGTGAGAGGGAATACAGATGAGTATACCGACTGGCAAGTGAGAAGCGACACAAATACTGAAACAAATATAAAGAAAAACAGTAACAACGACTGAGAACTAACCAGCAACCATATAAACAACTTAAACATACAATGATGCTAACGTACAAGCTAACCATCCTCCTTATTGGTGTCATATTCCTCTATACAAAGATGGGCTTACAGAGAAATAAGAAATAAAGAAAAAAGGAAAAAAAAAAGGGACAAGGGATAGATTAAAGTCAGTAAACTAACAGAACCAACCAAGCACATTTTGAGACTGTTCCTTTAAATACAGTGTCTTTTCAGCTCTGATTTCTAGCTGTCTTTGCAGGCTGGTAGAATTGTTCACAGTTAGGGTCAGTTTTCCCTGGCCTGCTGTGTAAGCCCTAGCTTTTAAAAATTCTTCTTTTATCATTTTTTAAATCTCTTGAGATGGCTATAATAGAATGTAATTTGTATTGTCTATGTTTTCAGTGGTGCATGTCTGGAGTTCTTTTCTCCTTTTTCAATTATTAGTTTTTTTGCAAATTGTCCTCTAGTATTGAAGATTAAAAAGCTTCATAGTCGTCTGGAAATAGTTGTTAGAAGGACCTGGCAGGTCATAAGTTTTCCTTGTGTGGAACACCTCATTCTTCCTTCCCATGAAAGCATAAAATGTTGGAATTAACAAAATCTGATCAACAATATTTAAGGCCATTTCTTCATTGTATTTACTGGTATCTTTTTCTGTTGTCAGGCCTGCCGTGATGATGACCTTATGAAATTGTGATTGAATAAAACACCTGGAGAAAGAATAATTTATAAATATGAAATAAGACTAAAGTCTATAAGTACCAGACTTCCTGGCATATCAAAAAGTATTGTGCAGTTTGCATGCTTGGAGTATGCACACTTAGAGTACATGGCCATCCTATAGTGGTCTTTTGCTTGGTTTTGGTGTCACCATTATAAACCAATGTAAGCAAATGCATTTCATAAGTAGGCAGCAGCTTGATTTTTTTTATTTGTTTGTTTATTTCAGTAAGCATTAGGGGATACAGATAGTTTTTGGTTGCATTGTATAGCAGTGATAAAGTCTGGGCTTTAAGTTTACCCACTACCCCCACTGTGCTCATTGTACCTGATAGGTGATTTTTTCATCCCTCCAGCCCTTCCCATACTCCCCCTTCTGAGTCACTAATGTTGATTTTTTTCTCTTGTTTGTAGAAAATAATGGTAGAAATGCAGTTATTACAGAAACGAACTGCTTTTTTTCTGTTTCTTGCACTGCTACCAACAAAAAATACACAGTCTTCAAGCAAGCATCAGGCTTAGAAGTGTATATTTATTTTTATGAAAAAAACAAAACAAAACAAAACTTTTCTATTTCCTTCAATGGAGACTTCTTTGTGCTCTGGTCACATAAAAAAATGTAGCACCTGAGGTCATAGTAGCTTGTCTGAGTTGTACATTTTCTCCCTTGTATTTTAATCACATTTATTTCAGGGGTTTATGCCTTTGTAATGAATATTGGACATATATATTCAGGTTTCAACTTTAGTGTTTAAAGAACACTGTCCAAGTCTGGGCATAGTGGTTAACACTTATATAATCCCAATGCATTAGGAAGCTGAGGTGTGAGGATCACTTGAGGCCAGGAATTTGAGGCTAGCCTCTATCTCTCCCCCCCAAAATTAACAACAACAACAACAACAAACAAACACTCTCTGAAGGTTTAGCCTGAGTTATAAATTTGAATTTCATTTGGGTAATTTTATTGTTGTAACTTTAAAAGGGCTATTAATGGAATAGTAATAGTGATATATTATTTATAGTTATCACATTAAGGAGTTTTCAAAGTTAAAAAAATCTTCTGTACAGTATTTCTCTGAGAGAAAATCACATTATTGAGAATGTTTATATTTGGGAAACCTAGTAACATCTGTGGGAGCAGCTGGTTGTTATTTTCTAGATTGATTCCGAAATAATATTAGTTTATAATTTTATTTTGATAATTATATAAAATTGTATATCTTTTAATTTATAATTTTATACATGGCAGTGTATAAATTTAAATTTATAACTTTCTGTAGATATATGTTTCTTCGAATAATAGTTTATTTTTTTATTACCAATTCAGAGCTTTGAAAGATATCAGTTGTTGAATATCCTCAACTATAGATTCTTGACATTTTTATTTTTAAAGAAACTTTCACTATCTGATGGTTTTACTCCAGATGATTTATTCTGTAAAACTATTCTTTTGTAGTACACCAAAAGATATTTAAAAAGCTGAATATACTTTTATGATTTTTTTTTTTTTTTTTTTAAGGGATGGTGGAGGCACTTTATGGTTTTAAAGGACACATAGTATACAGGAATTGTTATACTTTCTCTTTCCCAAGCCTGTTTTCAACTATTTTCATAAAGCTGGTGATTGAACTGAGTTTCTAGATTAGTTATGTATTTGACACAGATTGTTAAAGGTCAGAGTTAGATCTTAGAACTATCCTTCAGTTGTTTTCTTTGAGCTTATATCCTGGGAGTTACTTGACTAGCCTTTTACCCTTTTTGCAGAAAACAGATTTCACGCTAAACACATGTTGATTAACATGGTAAAAATTTTATAAAGATATCACTTATGTAGTATTCTTACGAAAAATGTCTAACTCAACTTAATCACAAGGAAGCAATCAGGCGTATTGAAATTGTGGATCATTCTATAAAAATAGTTAGTTTAAAATAGCTGATTTAAAATTGTTAGTGACATGTAAAACAAACAAAAAGGTGGGAAAACTGTTCTAGATTAAAGAAGACCAAGAGACAAGACTACTAAATACTACAATGCATGACCCCTAAGTTAATCTAGATCCAAAACAAGAACAGGAAATATGACACGCACTTATAGGAACAATGGAGACAGTTGGAAAAATTCAATTATGTACTACATATTAGATTTAATAAAGTATCAGTATTTTTTGACTTTGATAATGGTATTATGGCGATATAGGAGAATGTCCTCATTTTTTTTTTTAAATTTAAGAAAAAGAATTACATTTTCATAAACCCTTGTGTCGAGGGCTGACTTTTGATAGATTGCAGTGAGGGAGCTGCTTTGCTACATATGAAACCCCGACCAACCCTCATTCTTAAGATTAAATATTGAGGTAGAGTGTCATAGTGTTCTCAATTTACTGTCTTAAAAAATATTTATTTATTCATTTGTTTTTGATTCAGGGTCTCACTCTGTTGCCCAGATTGGAGTACAATGGTGTGATTACCACTCACCGCAGCCTCAGCCTTTGGTGGTCAGGCAGTCTTTCCACCTCAGTCTCCAGAGTAGCTGGGGCTATAGGCGCACATCACCATACCCGGCTAATTTATTTGATTATTTTGTTAGAGACGAGGCTTTGTTATGTTGCCCAGGCAGGTCTTAAACTCCTGGGCTCTAGCAATTCTCGAACCTCAGCCTCCTAAAGTTTTGGGATTATAGGCGTGAGCCACCATGCCTGGTCAATTTTTAAATTTTATTTTTAATTTACAAATAATAATTGTTTATATTTATCAAACTGCAATTTACCTTTACATATTCCAGAAAGAAACAATATATGTATGTGGCTAGAGAGAATGAAAGTAAATTTGGCAGTATTAATAGTTGTCAAATCCATATGAAAGGTAGTATTGGTGTTCATTGTACTATTCTTTCAAGTTTTTCTAGCTTGAAATTTCTCAAAACTAAAAAACTGGGGACCACATCTCTACAAAGAATAAAATTGGACATTAGGCTGGTGTAACTTAGTTTATTTTGGTCTGATTTTTGTCTCTCGCATTATTGTTTGTAAGAGATTATTGAATATGTTATATGTTCAATAATTCTTTAGTAATCGATTTCCTCCACTTTAATAATTTCATTCCATGATTTTAGAATGTTTTACAGTTTAAAAACATATAGAGGATTTATATATACTCTATTTCCACATTGTGAAATAGACAAGAAAGGTGGTATTTTCCTTATGTTACAAACGTGAGTTTTAGAGAAATGTGCCCAAGATCATAACCAGCTATACTTGTACCCAGAGTTCCCTCCGATACTTTGGAGTCTTCCCTCTACCTAATCACCATTAGACACTTCAACCTGGATGGCCCCCAGGTCTCTTAAAAGCCATGTACCACAAGCTTGTTCTTTCTCCCATTTTATAACATTCTTTGATTAACAGTGCTTTGATCTACCCAGATGGACCAGTCAGATATCTGGGAATCATCCTGCAATTTCTAAACTCTTATCTAATTGGCTCTAGGAGGAGAAGAAATTGGGAAAGATAATTAATATTTTTCAAATACCTATTCATACCTGGTTCTATGTGTTTGGTAATTTTCACAAATCTTTTTTAATCCTGTCAGCAATACTGTGCTTATAGATGGTGTCTCTGATTTTATAGTCCTATAATAGAGATTAGGCAATAGGTTTAAAAAGGTTAAGTGATTTTTTTTAAGTTGTAGAGCTCATTCATAAACAGTGACTCTGGAATTTGAACTTAGGTTTTCTACTTTCTGAAGTCTACATTCTTCCCAATGTACATAAGCAAATTTCTCTCAGTTCTTTTTCTTACTTGCTCTTTGTAATGCTCCCATTGCTTAATGCTCAGTTTGGATTACTGAAAAAGCCTACTTAATCACTCTGTTTTCAACTTTGTTTCCTTTAGTTAAGCCACATTGTTGACAGAGTGATCTTTCTAAAATGTCAGTCTAGTCATATTGCTGCTTTTCATTGATAGGATGAAAATGGTACACAAAGTACTTCATATGATCTAGTTCCTGCCTTCTCTTTTGTCATCTTCACATGCTTCCTTGCATCTGTGTTACTCTCCAGCCACACTGAAAAATTGAATTACTGCTTTAGTGTGTCAAAGACTGCTGCTCACCCTTATACTTCTTACTACCCTAGCTCTTTCACTCTTTGCTATGTTAATATGTTACATTCATTATTCAAGACTCCAAAGTGTAAATTCCTGCAAGGTCTTCATAATGCCTTCATTAATTATATTAAGTACTTGTTCTTCTTCCTATGTGTAAGTCTGTTATAGAATTACATTATAACCTTTTTGTTTTCATGCCTTTTGCTATAATGCTCTGAACTCTTTGAGAACTATAGCTTTTACCCATTTGATATTTAGTAGATGTTTATTACTGAGTGGAGAGGAATGAACCTCTGTCTAATCCTGACCCTATCAAAATACTTTTCCTTAGGGAAGTTGACATATATCATCAGTTTTCCTGTAGAGGTTGTTGTGACTTTTATATTTATTTGTTTTATTAATCCCCTGTGTTGAAATGGTAGGGCACCTGGTTTCTAGCTTTGATTCTGCCACTTATTTGCCAAACTGTCTTAGGCATGTCACTTTAGCTTTCTAGGTCTCAGTAACCTCATCCATTTAATAAAAGGTTGAATTAAGCCGGGCTCGGTGGCTCAGCCTGTAATCCCGCGCTTTGGGAGGCTGAGGTGAGTGGATTGCCTGAGCCCGCGGGTTCGAGATCCGCCTGGGCAACTTGGTGAGACCTCATCTCTACAATAAACCCAAAAAATTGGCCGGGCGTGGTAGCACGTGCCTGTAGTTCCAGCTACTTGGAAAGCCAGCAGGTCGAGGCTGCAGTGGCTGGGAGCAGCCACTGCACTCCAGTCTGGGTGACAGAGTGAGACTTCAACTCAAAAAAATAAAAAATAAAAATAAATAAAAGGTTGAATTAAGTGTTTTCTGACCTCGTACCCATCTTTCCCAGTGATTTCTAATTTTATGATTTTATTGGGAAGATTTTTGAGCAGAGATGTGGTAATGGTGTTAAGAGTTTTTCACTTTACTTTGGGAGGCTGAGGTGAGGGGATTGCATGAACCCAGGGGTTCCATACAGCGGCAACTTGGCGAGACCTCATCTCTACAACATATCAAAAAATTAGCTGAGTGTGGTAGCGTGCACCTGTAGTTTAGGCTACTTGGAAGGCTGAGGTGGAAGGGTTGCCTGAACCCAGCAGGTCGACGTTGGGGTGGCCTTGAGAGTGTCATTGCACTCCAGCCTGGGCGATGGAGTGAGATTCCAACTCAAAAAAAAAAAAGTTTCACTTTGACAGACTGTGTAGATAGGTTAAAAGGGGATAGACTGAATGGATGTAGAGAAACCAGTTAAGAGAGTAATGTGGTTTCATGAGCATTTAGGATAGGATCAGTATTTAGGAAAAGAGAAATAATTATGGGAGAAACTTTACAATTTGAAATGGTAAGGGCAGATGTAGTATCATGGAAAGATACTTGGTCTTTGTTCCTGAGTTTGGCACAGAACTCCTAAAATATTGGTATTTCCTAAGCCATAAGAGTATAAAAGAGTCTTTTGTTCTAGTGAGGCTACTCTTGGTAGGCCCCTAGATAGCTTCAGGATGAGGGCTAGTTGCCAGAAAGATCAAGCCTTGATTAGAAGCTTGGAACTTTTAGCATCACCTCCCCAATCTCCATGGAGGGGAGAGTGGCTGGAGACTGAGTTAATCACCATTGACTAATGATAATCAATCATGCCTATGTAATGAAACTGCCATAAAACCCTTTAACAGTGGGAGTTGGAGAGCTTCCGGGTTGGTGAACACAGTGAGGTGCTGGGATGGTGGCACACCTGGAGAAGGCATGGAAGTTCTGTGTATCCCCACCCTTGCCCTATGTATCTTTTCCATTTGGCTGTTCTTGAGTTCTGTTTTTAAAAAATAAGCCTGTTATGGTAAGGTAAGTATTTTCCTGAGTTCTGTGAGTTGTTCTAGCAAAATGTCAGTCCTGAGGAGGGCTTTGTGGGAATCTCAAATTTGTACTCAAGGTAGACTGAAGTGTAACCAGTGGACCTATTACTTGCAGCTGACATTTGACCTGAGGTCAGTCTTGTGGGACTTAGCTCCTAAACCTGTAGAGTCTGACACTAACTCTGGGTAGCTAGTGTCAGAATAGAACTGAATTGTTGGACACCCAGTTGGTATTTGGAGGATCTGGGAATTATAGAGTTGATGTTAGAACTGGTTGGTGTAAGGTGAAAAAAGCCATAACACTATAGTAGATTAAATTGTTTTCTAGACCTGCACTCCCCTGCAAAAAAGGACTCCCAAGATTTAAAGCCTGTGTTGACTTAGAGAAATAGGTTTTCTATTTTGAGAGAAATGAGACTAGAGAAGTAAGTAGCTTAAATTTCTCTCTGATTTCTGCCTTAGCTTCAAAAGAGAATGGGAAGAAAGAGAACTTCATAATTAGAGACATAGTAATTTCCAGATGTACACAGAAAATGTTCTTTTCTCACTTGGGGAGACAGCTCCCTAAAACACAAAGATTATCAGTCAGAAGTAGCATAATCACGGGGAAAAGAGGTTTGAAAACTTCAATAAAAACTAAAAAATATCTGTACATGCTCGTTGAGTTCATAGGTTGTAAAGTTTTGGTTTTGAGGATTCTTTTCACCTGGACATGCATTGTGAGGAAGGACTCCTTCTTAATATTATTGGAATTGCACACCTAAATTTAGCATTTGTCGTAAGCCTTATATTTGTTAAATAGGGAGCTTTAGAAAACATTCCTACTGTACTATAAGGATACTGTTGATGCTTATTACTCCAGGCAGTTATGACATTGAGAAATCTTTCTGGTTTCAAAATTAATACTAAGTCACCAGTGCTAAGTGTGACCAATTTGTTTCTGTCACTATTGCTGGTTTCTATGCCAGCAAAGGGCAGTGGTAACAGTGGGAACAACTGTTGAGGCTGCTGTTGCTAATGTCTGTACCACTCTGAAAGCTAGTGGTCCTCTAAATAATGATTCCACTAGATTTGTGACTGCATTGTGTTGGTTTTCTCCATTTCTTCTTTCATATTCTCCCTGTCACACTGAACATTCGTGTTTGTGATATCAGTTATATTAGTTTCCTAGGACTGCCTTAGCAAATCACCAAAAGCATGGTGGCTTAAAACAATAAAAATTGATTTTCTTACAGTTCTGGACTTCAGAAATCCAAAATCAGAGTGTTGTAAGGGCCACGCTTTCTCTCAAGAATCTTAGGGGAGAATTTTTTCTTATCTCTCTTCCAGCTTCTGGATGTTCCTGATTTTCCTTGGCTTGTGCAGCATAACTCCAATCTCTGCCTCCATCTTCACAGGGCCTCCTTCTCTGTATTTCTTTCCTTTTTAAAAAAATCTCTGATAAGGAAACTCTCATTGGATTTAGGATCCTCCATAATCCAATATTACCTCATCTCAATCCTTACCATAATTATGCCTGCAAAGACCAGATTTTTAGATTCTGGGTAGACATGAATTTTGAGGGGCATACCACTCAATCCACTATAGGAAGATACTAGCAATTTGAAAGAACTTTTTTAGGTGGGGACTTTGTTTTTTCTCGATCATGGTCACTCATGGGCTCAACAAACATTTAATGAACCCCTACACTGTACCAGGGGCAAGTTTAGAGCTCTTAAGGGGCTCCCAGTGTCTTTTGAAGGCAGATATAAACATTAGTGTCTAGGCCGGGCAATAGAAGGTTGCACATGGTTCTGTATGGAGTATATGGAGTACAGAAGACAGATCTGATGCTTGTTGTGGAGGGACCCAGGAGAGCAGATAAGAGTAGGGAGAGTCAGGAAAGACTTAGCACAAGAGATGAACATTTGAATCTTGGAGCATGACAAGGAAACTGCTGAGATAGGTAATACCAGGTGCAAAGACACTGTGGATTGAAAGAAGTAATTTAGGAAACCATAGGTTCTTTTAAGTGCTACTAGATTATGTATGTACGTGAGGAATGATAATAAGTACAAAGCTTTTCTTTTGTTTTCTTCGAGCATTGGCTTCCTGATCTTGGATTATATTAGTCCTGTGAACACTGTGGCAAAGATAATACTGTACTAAGTTTCTCCAAATCCCTTCTTATATTACTCCTTCCTGGACAAACAGAAAAGTAAATTTTCTAGCATATTGAAGTTAATTGAGGACTACTCTCTCTCCTTCCTTCTCTCCTTAGCTCTGGCAAATGATAGAGACTTGTGTTTATATGGTGGAGCTACAATATTAGAGCAGCCTGAATCACTGAGTTACCACTTGCAATATAGCTGTCCTGGAGAGTTGGCTAGCCTTTCAGATGGTTTTCTCTGAGTAAGAAATAAACCTTTTTTACTGGTCAAGCCACTGAAATTTGGGTATTTGTTACTGTTATATAGCTTATGCTATTCTGACTTACATAATTTTTACAAAACTTCCTTTATATAGGCCTTCAAATTAAAAATAAAAATGGAAAGGAAGCTAGTGGCTAGTTTTACATTTTAGCTTGAAAATGATATTTCAAGTGCAAATAAATATTTCAGACTTCCTCCTTGTTTATAATTATAAAAGCCATATGGATTTATTATGTAAAGTGCAGAAAAATACAGAGCAGTTGTATCACTGTTAATAATTTAGCTTAAATATAATCACCCTCCCAAAGATTCTTTTATAGATTATTTTTAATGTTTCTTTTTCTTTTTCTTTTCTTTTTTTTTTTTTTTTGAGTTGGCGTCTCACTCCGTTGCCCAGACTGGAGTGCAGTGGCCGTTTCCGGCCACTGCAACGTCGACCTGCTGGGCTCCGGCGATCCTTCCGCCTCAGCCTTCCAAGTAGCCGGAATTACAGACATGCACTACCATGCCCGGCTGATTTTTGATTTATTGTAGAGATGAGATTTCGCCTGCCCAGGCGGGTCTCGAACCCGCGGGCTCAGGCAGTCCACTCACCTCAGCCTCCCAGGGCGCGGGATTACAGGCTGAGCCACCGAGCCCAGCTTATGTTTCTTTTTCTAAGTCATGAAATATTTTTATAAAGCATGATTTTTCGTTACCCCATCATATCCCATCATGGAATGTAGTATTTAAAACCAGTCTCCAATTAGCATACATTTTGTATTCAATTGTTTACAATATCAACTTGGAAGAAAAAAAAGGTTAAAAAATTGCTAATTATTTTCTCATACCAGATACCTAAGGATAGAGTTTCTGGTTTAAAGGGATCCCCTCCCTGACCCTTTTTAATGCTTTTGTTTCTTATATAAATTAACTTCCAGAAAGACTGCATCTGTTTGCAGTCCTACCAACAATATAGAAAGCCTTTTCATTGTCTTCCTAATAACACTATATATGTACATATAGCTATATATAACTTTTATAAACATATATGGTTTATATATAGTTTATGCATATATTATTATGTATATAGTTATAGATATATATATAAACGATGTATATTTAGTTTATATTTGCCAATCTAAGGAAGCATGTTATTTTAATTTTTATTTCTTGGCTTGAGATTGTTTTCCTCTATATGTTATATTGGTCATTGTAGTTGTTTGATCATTTGTAAATATTGGTCATTTGTATTCTTTTGTGAGCCATGGACTTGTATCTTTTGTTAGTTTTTTCAGTTTCTTAAAAAAATTTAGTGAATTTATAAAAACTGTTAAAGGTATGGATGTAAAAAAGCTATAATGTATGTGCATCTATTTTATTTTTTCCTATTTCATTTGTCTTTTATTTTTCATGTTCTTAGCATGCATTTTTATGTAGTCAAATCTGTCAGTTTCTTAATTTTTCCTTTGTTAGAATGCTTAGATACGAATTCTTTACTATAAGATCAGTTAAAGATGCACATATTGTATATTTCTGTACTGTTATGTTTTCATATTTTTTCACGTTTAACTCATTATTGTTTAAATAGTGATTTAAGTTTTTCTCAGCTAGTCAGTTGTTCATTTCAGTTAATCAGGAACATTTTTTAAAAAATTATTTTAATTTTATAAAACCCCTGTTTTCTTTACTGACTTGAAATACCACCTTTAGCATATGTTGATTTTTTTTTTTCTGTGTACTATGATTTCTTTAGGGGTATTCTTTTTTTTTTTTTAATTTCTAAAACCTATTTTTGAACTCCTTTAACTTTTGACCCATCTTTAAAATGATTTTCCTAATGTAACTTTATTATATTTACTTAAAAGTAACGAGACGAGTGTATATTGTCATTACACTTTTACAAAAGTGTTTTGGTCATTTTCAACTTGGGTTTCAAAATTATGTTTTTTAGATTACCAAAAGGATTCTGCTGATATTACTAGTGGAATTTCTTTATTTTTATAAATTCACTTGGGAGTAATTGGCATCATTCTAATAGTCTTTCCATTCAGGAATGAATAGTGTCCTGTTTTTTTCAAGTTTCCTTTTTGTGTTTCTCAGTAATGTTTTTAAATGTGCTTATTTTTTATTTCAAAGTGAGATGAGAAGACATTGGAGTTGGTAAACAAGACTTGGAGCCCTGGAGGAAGCCACAATGTATAATAGCTAATATGTTTGATAAACTGGTAACAAATTTTATTCAGATTGTAAAATAGGTTGGCAAAACTTGAAAATGTTTTATAAAAAACACATATTAGTTGCTGAGGTGGTCAGTCTGTATTGATCTGATGGTCAATTTGAATTGACCTAATGACTATCATAGAAAATTTATAAAAACAACTTTTTTTTTTTTTCCACTGTTTCTGTGTCTTAAGTGGTACCATGGGGTTCAAAAGGAGAGGGTTAGACAGATTGTGTTAAATCTAGAGCTCTGTGACATGGATGCAGTTATCTGTCACCAGCCTACCTGAAACTAAAAGGGACATAGCAAGACACCAAGGTTTGGGTGGTATCTGCATGCTAGGTTCTAATTACCAAACCATTATTACTTTTATAAACTCACAATTACTTTCAAACTACTAATGATGGCTTTTGATTTAGAATGAGATTTTCTTTTCTTATTATACTTACTTGCAAAAGCTCATGAGGTTAAAACAACTGAAATTCTGGCTCTTGGTTTGTCAATAATTGGCAGCGTAGTAGCAAGATGTAATATCAGCTGCCCAGATTTAGAGAAACAAGTGGACTAGGAAAAAAGAGAAGAATGTGTGGATAGTTTCTTGGTTTCCTGATGCTTCCACTCAGTAGTACAGAATGCTCTGAAAGAGAAATGAACTTTTGGGCAAGGGTGTTACCTTTGACTGCTTTTAATCCTGAGTGGCAGTCTCAGTTTCCTACTTACTCTGGTGTACATGCTTGTTTCCCCTTGAGGAATTTGTTGAGGTAACACTGAAAGCAAAACTGTGAGATCTCATTAAACAAGAAGTTGAAGGATAATACTTTTTTTGTATATTTTACTCCACCACACAACAGATCTTTCTTATGCCCCAGACCAGTGTTCTTAAACATTTCCCCAATGTTTTCTAGTAGTTTCATAGTTTTAGGTCTTACATTTAGGTTGATTTTTGTATATGGTGAGAGATAGGGGGCTAGTTTAATTTTTCTGCATGTGAATATTCAGTTTTTCCCAGCAGCATTTTTTGAAGAAAGTGTCTTTTCCCCAATGTATGTTCTTGGTGCCTTTGTTGAAATGTATAGCTTTATTTCTGGATTTTTGATTCTGTTCCATTGGTCTATGTATCTGTTTTCATGTGGGTACCATGCTCTTTTGGTTACTATAACTTTGTAGTACCTATTTTTTTGGGGGGGGAGGGTCTCATTCTGTCACCCAGGCTGGACTGCAGTGGCATTATCAGGACTTATTGCAGCCTCGACCTTTTGGGCTTAGGCGATCCTTCTGTCCCAGCTTCCCAAGAAGCTGGGATTATAGGCACATATCACCACATCTGACTAATATTTGGAATTTTTTTTTGTTTTGCATTTTTTCCTTTATTTATTTATTATTTTTTATTATAAAGATATAGGGTACAATTCAGGGTTAGGTATACAAACATTGATTATGCAGGTACCCTTGTTGATGAGGTATGCCTCTCCCTCAACCAGCAGTTTCACTCAACTGCCAATTCCACCCCCCTTCCCTAACAGTTAGTTTCCCATTACTGCTAAACGCTTTCTTATAGCATTATAATTGTTCAAGCTCCACTTATGAGTGAGAACATATGGTACTCTGTTCTTTGTTTCTGTGATAGATCACTGAGTGTGATCGACTCCAAATCCATCCAAGTTGCTGCAAAGTCCATATATTTGTCCTTCTTTGTGGCTGCATAATATTCCATTGTGTATATGTACCACATTTTCTTTATCCAGTCCAGCTTCGATGGGCAGCATGGTTGGTTCCATGTTTTTGCCATTGTGAATAGAGCTGCAACAAACATACGTGTGCAGGTATCTTTTTTGTAGAATGATTTAAGTTCTTCTGGGTATATTTCCAATAGGGGAATTGCTGGGCCATATGGAAGGTCAATTTCTAGTTCTTTCAGAAATCGCCACACTGTCTTCCAAAGAGGTTGTACTAATTTGCATTCCCACCAACAGTGTAGAAACTTTTCTTTTTCTCCACATCCCCACCAGCATCTGTTGTTGTTTGTTTTAATAATGATGGCCATTCTTACTGGGGTTAGGTGGTATCTGTGGTTTTGATTTGCATTTCTTTGATGATGAGTGAGGCTGAGCACTTTTTCATGTGTCTGTTGGCTGCCCGTATATCTTCTTCTGAGACGATTCATGTCTTTGCCCACTTTTTAAGGGGGCTGTTTTTTTTTTTTTCCCTTTTGGTGCGTTTGAGTTCCTTGTAGATCCTAGATGTTAGGACTTTGTCAGATATACAGTTGGCAAATATTTTTTCCCATTCTGTGGGCTGTGTCCCTACTCTCTTGATGGTTTTCTTTGCTTTGCAGAAGCTTGTTAGTTTGATGAGGTCCCACTTGTCTATCTTATTTCTTCTTAAGGTATTGGCATTTAGGGTTCTGAATAGGAATTTGTTGCCAGTTCCAGTTTCCATAAGGGTGTCTCCTGCATTTTCTAAGATTCTTATAATTTGATATTTTATGTTTAGGTCTTTGATCCATGTAGAGTTAATTTTTGAATATGGTGATAGGTAGGGGTCCTGTTTGAATCTTCTGCATGTGGCCAGCCAGTTTTCCGAGCACCATTTACTGAATAGATTCTCCTCTCCCCAGTGGTTGTTGTTGAGGCTTTGTCAAAGATGAGTTGGTTGAGGAATTGAGGCTTTGCTTCCGGAATCTCTATCTTGTTCCATTGGTCTATGTGCCTGTTCTTGTACCAATACCAGGCTGTTTTGATTACTGTAGGCTTATGGTAAAGTTTGAAGTCTGGAAGTGTGATACCTCCTACTTTGTTTCTTTTGCTAAGGATTGTTTTGTCTATTCATGGTTGTTTATGTTTCCACATGAATTTCTGTAGTCATTGCCAGGTATGAGAAGAATGATGTTGGTAACTTAATGGGTTTGCACTGAATCTGTAGATTGCCTTTGGTAGGATGGACATTTTAACAATGTTGTTCTTCCTACCCACGAGCATGGAATATTCTTCCATTTGTTTGTGTCTTCTTGGATTTCTTTAAGCAGTGTTTTGTAATTCTCATTGTAAAGGTCTTTCACTTACTAAGGGGTGGGAGAGGGGCCATAAAGATTCAGGACCTACTGATGTGTTTCAGTGCTTGCCCTCTGGTGAGTGGGCCAGCTGGGACTCACTCTTCATCTTCACACATACTTTATGTTGGGTATATTTGTGTAGCCCCTGCGTTCAAGATAGAGTAAAAGAGAGAAAAGAGAGGGATGAAGGAAAGTAAAAGGAAAAGAAGAAAGTGAAAAAGAAGAAAAAGAAACCAGAAAGCACAGAGAAAAAAAAGGAGGGAAAAAAAAAAAAAGAGACCAGTCAACAATCAAACAAACAAATGAAGCAAAGAAACAAACAATAACAACAAAAAAAGAAAGAAAGAAAAAACCCAACAAACCCCCAAAATTCACTGGTAGAGATTTCTTAGCTTTAGTGTATCTTTTTTTTGCAGAGGAGGGAGCTCCCTTTTGTTGCTGGTTCTGTGACTACAGGTCTGTTTCTGCAGGTTCCCATTTTGCTGTTGAAACCTGAGATGTTAGAATCTTCACCCCTTGTCTGCAGTTTATGCTCTTGATTTATATGCTATCTGTTTTTTTAGATACTTCAATTTTGTAAAAAGACTTTAACCTCCACAAATTACTATTGTTATTGTTTTTAGCAGTCTATATTTGTTTAGATTTACTTGTATTTTATTTATTTATTTATTTTATTTTATTTATTTATTTTTTTTGAGTTGGAGTCTCACCCAGTCGCCCAGACTGGAGTCCAGTGGCTGCTCCTGGCCACTGCAGCCTCGACCTGCTGGGCTCCGGCGATCCTTCCACCTCAGCCTTCCAAGTAGCTGGAACTACAGGTGTGAGCTACCATGCCCGGCTAATTTTTTTTGATTTATTGTAGAGATGAGGTCTTGCCAAGTTGCCCAGGCGGGTCTCGAACCCGCGGGCTCAGGCAATCCACTCACCTCAGCCTCCCAAGGCGCAGGATTGCAGGCTGAGCCACTGAGCCCAGCTTATTTTTTTTTTAAATCCCTCAACTCTTCAGTCTTTTCTGCATCTGTAACTTTCAGTTTAGGATCATATTACTTCTGCTTGTGGTATTATAGTCTTCAAAGTTTTTCTTAGTACAAAAAAAAAACTGGGCAAACTCTTCTAGTTTTAGTTTGTCTGAAACATCTTTTTTTCCCCTTTATTCTTGAGAAATACTTCCTGTTGGTATGGATTTTTAGGTTGGCTTTTATGTCTTTCAGCACACTGATTTGAAGGTATCATTCCATTATCTTCTGACCTTTGCTTCGGATAGCACGTTAGCTGCTTGTCTCACTTCCACTTCTATGATTATAACCTGGCCCTTTTCTCTGGGTGCCTTTGTAACTTTTTCTAAAAAATTGGAGTATAATTTACATACAATGATATGTTCCCTTTAAGGGTTCATTTCAACTAACTATGATGCATGAGTACCATGTTTTATTGGTGACTTTTTTAAACAGGAAACTTTTTTTTTTTGAGTTGGAGTCTCACTCTGTCACCCAGGCTGGAGCGCAGTAGCACTCTCACGGCCACTACAGCCTTGACTTGTTGGGCTCAGACAATCCTTTCGCCTCAGCCTTCCAAGTAGTTGGAACTACAGGCGCCCCCTCGCTAAGTTGCCCAGGCTGGTCTTGAACCCCTGGGCCCAGGCAATCTTCTTGCCTCAGTCTCCCAAAGTGCTGGGGATACAGGCTTGAGCCTCCGCACCCAGCATTAACAGGAGGCCTTTTAAAGGATGAAGTCTAGATGTTTGACCCAGGCTAATCCTCAAAGGATCTTGGTTCAATATGTCTGAGTGTTTCTAGTAACTCAAATACTGGGTATAAATCTAAGCTAATGTACTTAGACATTGGTCATTTTATTTTTAAATTTGTATGGCAGAAAATTTTTCTCCTCTTCCATAGTTTTTCTACTGTGAGTTTTTCAAACACTAATAAATTCCTTTCCACCTTATAACATTTGCACATTTTGTTTCTTCTACCTCAAATACTCCCTCACTAGTTTTTTATATAAGTGGCTTATTGTTAGGTCTTAACAAATATTTTGCCTCTTCAGAGTCCCTTCCTTGATCACAAATATTTCTTCTACTTTCTCCATCATGTTTTTATCATAGCACTCTATTTTTTCCTTTATGTTGCTTAATTTAATGTATAGTTGTACTCATCATTTGCCAGTTTCCTACCCTTCCTCTTCTCAGTTCTGAATTATAGGGCGGACCTACACAAACTACATTCCCTGAGGTCTCTTGCCAACTGACTTTCAACTGTTATCCAGTGGTAGGCATTGTCAGAAGATTGGAGTGAAAGAAACTTGGCAATTTCTCCCCCTTTCTCCTTGTTTCTGTGGAGTCTCCTCTAATGGTTCCAGCTCGTGTATGTCTTTATCTCCTTCCAGGATTCCATTTCCTGCTTGACAACCTCTCTTCTGTGGTTTCTATTCCTACTATATAGTTTTACCTTATAGATTTTGTTAATGTACTTCCTTCTTTCGCTTCTCCAGCCCTGCAGGGGTGGGTAGTAGGGAACCTTCTGTTGTTGCTTATCACTGGATTGTCTTACATGAACTATATATTTTTTCTTGTAAATTGAAGTGAAATCCACCTAACATACAATTAACCTTTTAAAAAGCATACAATTCCATGTTTTTTAGTGTATTTTCAGTATTGTACAACCACCAGGTCTATCTAGTTTCAAAACTTTTTCATCACCCTATGAAAACACTCAGTACCTATTAAGTAGTCCCTTCCCATTCCCCTTTCCCTCATCCTTTGGTAGCCTCTAATCTGCTTACAGTCTCTATGGATTTGCCTATGGACTCATATATAAAAGAATCATTCATTACGTGGGCTTTTGTATCTGGCTTCCATCACTTAGCATAACCATTTAGTTCTTCCAATACTCTTAAAAGTAGTTTTTTAAATTTAAAAAAATTTTTTAAATTGAAGTCCCTCTACTGAATTATACGATGTTGGTACCTTTTCTTTATTGGACCCTTGCTTATTAAAATATATATTTATATGCCTATTTGTTTATTACCTGTAACTTTTTACATATTCTGTGTTCCATGAAGGCACAGACTATGTCTGGTTTTTTTTTGGTTTTGGTTATAAGTTAAATTTGGCAGAGCATGGTGGCTGACACCTGTAATTCCAGCACTTTGGGAGGTTGAGGGAAGAGGATTGCCTGAGACCAGCCTGGGCAACATGGTGAGACCTCGTTTCTGCAATAAGTTAAAAAAAAAAATTATCTGGGTGTGGTGGTATGCGCCTGTAGTCTCAGCTACTTGGAAGGCTGAGGGTAGAAGGATTGACTGAGTCTAGTAGATTGAGGCTGTGGTAGCTCTGATTGTGCCACCACACTCCAGACTGGGCCCCAGAGTGAGGCCCTAACTTAAAAAAAAAGTTAAATTTTATTATGGTACATAGGTATATCACAGATTATAGAAGAGTTATTAGAGATCTTGTTCAGAACAAAGAATATTAACCTTTACAGCAAATTGATATATTGTGCATGCATTACTAATTATTTTTACCTGCCTTTGCCAATAGCATCTACTAAAATATATGTAGACTATCCATTAACTATCCATAAGAATTGGTCAATGTAAATATTTAAGTTTATATATTATTGGCCTTTCATAGAGGAAACTACTCTCAGACAATATTTATTTTAACCTCACCCCTTCTTTAATTATTTCATTGCAGGGATCTATTTTTAATCTATTTGCGGTATATCTTATTATAAGTAGAAACATATATTATTTGTCTTTTTGTAACTGCCTTATTTCACTAAGCATAATGTCTTTGGGGTCCATGCATGTTGTAGTATATGACAGGAGTTCCTTCCCTTTTAAGGTGAATAATGTTTCATTGTATGTTTATAGCACATTTTGTTTATCCTTTCATTCAGTGGACATTTGAGTTACTTCTACCTGTTGGTTGTTGTGAATAGTACTGCTATGAACACGTGTGTGCAACCATCTCTTTGAGATTGTGTTTTCAATTTTTATTTTTTTGGCTATATACCTAGAAGTGGGGTTACTGGATCGTACTGTAGTTCTGTTTTTAATTTTTTGAGGAATCTTCATATCGTTTTCCATAGCAGCTGGCAGCATCATTTTACATCTCAGTAGCATCCAAGGGTTCTAATTTCTCTACATCCTGGGAAAAACATGGATGGAAAAACATGGCTAGTGAATTATAATGGTGCATACTGAATTATAAAATGTATATTTTGACTATTTGATAAGTAGCATGTCTATTGAAGTATAAAATGAATATTTTGATTGTTTGATCACTAGCAACAGGAGTCTATATCTCTCATCTCACACATCTGTTTTTTTACATGCTGTGATTAAGATGAACTTTTACTAAAACACATTTTCCCAGAAATTTTATTGTTAAAACTTTTATTATTATGTGAAGTTTTCCTTTTCCCACAAAAAATTTTTAAAAAAGTTTCACGTGAAAAAAATACATGGTTCTTAAATATCTGTATGTTGTACACGATTTCTTCATTGTGAGTTTTTTTTCTCTCCTGTCTCCTTCTGTTATATAGATTCATATTTGAATAGCTGATAATTATCTTCACTGTGGCAATTGTGACATGAAGTTAGTCACTAATGGACTTGAAGTCCCCATCCCACCTTTCCGGAATTTATTATTTGTCAATGGCTAGAAGAAGCATATTTTCATTAGAGCAGCTTGACAGTGTGCTGTTTTTTTCGTATTTACTAATGTGCTTTTCTCTTTCAATCTTGGAGGAAACTAGTAGCTTTACAACCCCAGAAATGATTGTGGAAGTTGGGTGGTAGACCACTTCTTAGAAGGAAGTCTTTACAAAAGGGATCTAAAAAAGGAGAGCGATTACTTTTAAGTCAAAACTCTGTTTGTTCTAGTCAAAGAATTGTGTTGATAGAAACAGGAAGAGGGTAGTTATAAGATGTGTTTGGTGCCAGTTGTGGTCGTATTAAAGATCTGAGAGGTAGGCAAAGGGTAGAAGTACATAGAAGAGAATGAAGATGGTTGCAACTGTGAGAGAGAATAATGTTATAGGTAGAAAACCTGTTTTCTGATAGGAAGAGAGTAGATTAGAAGTGATCCAACCATCTCTCTTATCCTTCCTTTTTTTTCTCCTTCTTATGTGTAGCAGTGGGTGGTGGGTTGGGTGTATGTTATTAAATCTTTAATTTACTTTGTCTCTCACCTTGCCCAGTGTTAAAATGGCAGCATTTGTCAAAGCAGATTGATAATATGACAGAAGAACCTTTAAGAAAGATTTTTAGTTGAATGTTAGATTTATAATATTATTGGTTGTCATTTTTCACCATTCTAATTATTTGATGTGAGATTTGAGAAATACAGAATTGTTAATGTTATTTGACACAAAAACAAACTAAAGAAAAACTAATTTATTTATTTTTTAATCTTGCAAATATCTGCTAAAAGTAGAAATAGCTGCAGCTTTTGTCAGCATTCTCAAAAAAGTATAATTGGTCATTTTGCAGTTTATGTCATTTGTATTTTCAAACTATGATTAGATACTCAGGTATGATATGTTGCTAGTGCTACTAACACCTGTGTGTCAGTTAGTGGATAAGATGTATTTAGATGTTTTGTCATCTTTTTGTATTATTAAAATGATAGATTGTGTGTGGAGCAAAATTGTTTGTCTCTTGGTGTTTTTTATGGCTTATAACCTAACAACAATCAGAGAAAATTTTAAGAATGGAACAGGTGTTTTTGAATGTTTCGTAAGATCATTTATAGCAATTTCACATTCCCATAAATAATTGTATTCTATAGTCTTATTGATATACCGACATCTTGTATTATTATTGCTGAATTAAAGTGATTTGCAGGCATTTATTTTATGTTGCCAGTGTTTTCAGATGTTAACTAGCATTAATGAATGTATCATGAAATTATGTACCCTGTACACACATACATTATTTCTTGGCACTATTACTGTCTCTCCATCTACCTCTCCATTCTGTAGTGGAGAGAGTCTTAGGGGGTGGAGAGTGGGGAGAGGAGGCAAGAGGCAAGAGGCCTAAATAAGAGGAAATATAATCAAACTAATAGTTTGTGATTTTTTTTAGCACTTTGATTTCTGAGTTCTAAGTTTCAAACAGTGTACAGTTCAGATTGTAATCTGTCAGTAGAGAATCAACAATTGCAAGTTGGCAAAACCCTGGATTTTAGTAGTGCTGACCTTGTGCAAATTGTTCAGATCTGTTGAGCCAGAGGTAATTGTTCTGTAGATTGTATTGTACAATTATTTTTATGGTAATTTGAAGCACTAGAACCAGTTTTCCTTCTGTTTTTTTAGAAAATCAATCAAAGTGCTATGGTAGATGCAAGTAAGTAACATATAGGAGAAAAAGGATTAACATTATAAGGCAAAATATAGTATATGCTACATATAATAAGTGTTTTCAAATAGATTTAGGCAATAAAAATTGAGAGAGGGTGAGAATGATTGAGAATGCTTGGGAATGGGAGAGAGATTTTGAATTTGGCTTAATGCCTCTGGAATGGGTGAGCCTACTGCTTCTAAAATAAATATAAGGATTTATTGAATGCATCTGAAATATGAGAAGATTCTCATTTTTCCACTGACATAATAGTAAAATTGTTTTGATCAACTTAAATATTTAAACTTTTATGCTTGTAGAAGAAATAGTCATTATATTTGCTTATTAAGTTGGTTACACATTACAGCTTGTAATATAAATTATTACTTTAGAAAATTGCTTTCTTATACTTGTTTCCTGAAACATTATTCAGACTCTTCATATTCATTATGAACATTGTCTTCCTTATTACCAGTGTTAATCTCTCTCTCAGTTTTCTAGAGCACATTATTTTAATTTTTATTTACATGATTTGAAATAAAGCGCTTAAAAATTTTAGATATGCTACCTTTCCTGATAATTTTTATCTTTAGTCACAAGTACTTATTTGCTGTTCATGAGCTTTACAATGAAACCCTTTCAACTGATCATTAATGGACTTATTTATAATGACATCTAAAAGTTTTAATTGTGAGTTTAAATCCCCAAATAATTATGAAATCTGTGTTAAATTTCTTTGTCACCCTTTTTAACTGATTCAAGTGGATAACCTCTTTTTTTGGTGTCTCAAACTGGTGTTGCCTGAAGTTGTTTCAAGATATATGCCTTTTTCAAATAGTTTTTGGTTTTCAAAAATAAAATAATTATAAGGGTTCAACTGTAAGGTAATTTCCTCGTTGGGACATTTTTGGGAAAAGAACTTCGCCTTACATTTAGTGTTAACACCTCAAATGGACCCACGTATTCGAGAACTAGTGAGATAGGTGAAGAAAATGATTGAAGAGGAATGGAGAGTGTAGAACAGTGCTGTCTAACACAGAAGCCATGAATCCCATGCAGGTATCTGAATTTAAATTAAATTAAGTTGAAAAATCAGGTCCTTGGTCACACTAGTCATATTTCAACTTATCAATAGCCACATAAAAAGAGTGGCTACAATATTAGACAGTATAGATATAATTTCCATCATTGCAGAAAGTTCTGCTGGTTAGTGCTAGTCTGGAAGATAATCTATAATCTTTTCTTTTGAAAGCAATCTAATTTTAATACATACTTAATTAAAACAGTTGGAAGACAGTTGGAAGACACATACAATGTTTTCCATGGTCAAATATAAATCATTTGAAAAGCCTCCACTACCCACCACTGGGGAGAGGA
>CAUYQG010137903.1:0-14973 GCA_963574415.1 Tarsius wallacei | reverse complement strand
TTGATGTGATTTTAGAAATTTATAGATATAGGTTTTAGAGAATAGTTTATATAGATTAAAGAAAATTTAAGTAACCATTTTATTATAGAAGTGTGGTTAGTTCAGTTTGATTCAGGGGGGCCAGTGAAGTTTGAATTAGGCCAGCCGGTGCTAGGAGAGTGTAACCATAGCAGCAATTGTTTTATAGAAACTAATTTGAATTAGCACAGAATAGTAGAACTTAATAATTCACTATGGTGGTTCCAGGTTTAGGCATTGAGTGATGTTATTTTAAGTTTTTGTAATTATGAAACAATTAAAGACACACAGTAACTGGTTTGGGGAACATAAAGACAATTTGTGGTTGTTCTTCCTCACGTTCTTCCTCATGTTTGAAAATACATCTGCTTGAGAGTGGGGGGTGTCCTTTGTGCACCTGGACCTGTTCATGTGAAAGGCACATGCTACCTTTTGTATCCTGTGATGATGACGTTACAGAATCTGTGGATAAAAACCCACTGTTAATAATCAATAAACGGCTTCTGCTCAACCTTGAAGAGGAGTCCACAACTTTCTCCTCCCTTTCTGTCTCCCCTTTAGTTGCCGATGCCATCTCACCTCCAGGAATCTCTGGCCTTGCTGGAGCAGAACTCCAGCAGAAACCAACCCAACTTCTCCATACAATGAATAGTAACAGTGTTTGTGTTGGTTTTTTTAATAAGCATAGAAAATGATCCTCCTGATTTTAAAAGCTTAAAACTCATATTTGTCTTATCTGAGTACCAACCTCAGGAAACCCACTATCAGGTTCAGAGTATCAAAGAACTGAAACTCACCAGATCACCTTATCCAGATGATGAGGAGCTACATTCCTCCTGTTGAGCAGCTCCTCTTCCTCGCCCCTCCTCAATTCCTGTTGACCATCTCTCCTTCCTCATTCCTTCCCAATTCTTGGTCAACAGCTCCTCTTCCTCACGCCTCCCACAATACTTGATTCCTGTTGACCAGCTTCTCTTCCTCATTCTTTCCTAATTCCTCTTTTCTACAGTCCTGCCCCATTACAAAAAACCCTAACTTCAGTGAGATAGGGAGACAGATTTGAGACAGAATCTCTCATTTTCCTCTTCTGACATGACCTGAACAAAGAGCTTCTTCCCTGGCAATACGTGTCTCAGAGATGGACTTTTTGTTCAGTGAGCAATAGGACTTCAACTGAACCCCTGGCATTTTGGTAGCAGTGTGTCCTTCTCCTACAAAACGGTTCACCTTGTACTAGCTGTTCATTAATTTCTGGTGATATGCAACCGCACACGACCTGCTTGGTGATCATGAAGCCTAATACGTAGCTTAAACCTGCACCACCCACTTTGCGATACTGTTGGGAGGTGAATGAGAATATGCAGAAGGCATCAAGTATGGTGGGAGAGTGTTTAATTCTGTCTTCTTGCCATTCCCTCAGCCAAAGGTGATGCAGAAAAATGCAACAGAGATCTGGGTGGAAGCACCCCCTACCTCCCCAACTGGATGCCTCAACAGGAGTGGGTCTGGACAGAGCAGGAAAGGCTGCTTCTTCTCTAATAAAACTCTGTGATTCCCTCCACCAAGTTGCTCACAAGTTATTTCATCACACGGGCAGCTTAGTGAAGGAGAAAGGTGACTTGAGCCTCTTCACAGTGGAACTGTACAGCTTGAGATTGAATCGCTTCCTTTGGTTTTGGTTAAGAACACAGCCATTTAATTAGCACTCAATAAAATAGTGTCTTTGGGACTCTATTAAAATCCTAGGAACTTCACGCCATTATAAAGCTCAACTCTTTTGTCGTTTTCCATTTTCTAGGAAGACTTCTATAGTTCGATTGTTAAAAACACAATTGCTGAAAGCAACCTCAGCCAGGAGACTTTGGATGAATCTCCATTAATTGCTGAATAGGAATTGACAGAAATTAGGGACTAAAATATAACTTTAAAAGCCCAGAACAAGGGAACGGGAAGAAGGACTCTATTCTAATAAATATTCTGCTGTGCAGTGTTTCTCTTGATGACCAGAAAGAATCTAAAATCTGCCAAAATATGTTTAAAGAGGTATATTTTGAGCCAAATAGGAGTATCCACAGCCCATAGCACATAGGCCAAGAGGTCCTGAGAACATGTGCCAAAGGTGGGTGGAGTATAGTTTGCTCTTGTACCTTTTAGGGAAACACAAGTTTACAGGCAAGGATACATTGGTTTGGCCCAGAACGGCAGGACATCTCGAAGTGGGGGGGGGGTGCTACAGGTCATAGGTGGATTCAAAGCTTTTCTGATTGGCAATAGGATGAAAGAGTAAAACTCTAAAGGGTTTTAATTAGTAGAAAGAAATGCTTGTGTTAAGATAACGGGGGTGGGGAAGCCCAGCTTCTTGACATGGAGATGAAGCCTCTGGGTAGCAGCCTTCAGAGAGAGTAGGTGGCAAATCTCTCAAAGGGTGTCAGACTCTCTTCCCAGGGAAGGATATTCTCTGCAGACACAGATTTCCCCAGGAGACGGCTTGCTGGGCCATTCCAAAAGATGTCAAAGAAACGTTTTGGGGTAAAACATTTTTATCTCCTTTGGGGCCTGCTAGCTGTCATGTGAGGCTATCGCAGAATCGGGTTGAGGTTGGGTGTCTTATTGTCACAGGGTCCTTTTTATCAACCATGTGGTCTCTCATTAAATGTGCATGCTGGCCAGTTGTGCCTAAAAGCCCGCCATAGAGGGGGTGTAATAAAACGTGTCCAACCTCCTTTTCTGTCACCGTCTGGAGTTTAGTTTCGCAGGCTTCCCTCGACCCAGAGGGGTCTTTTCAGTCAGCTGGGTAGCTTAGCATTTTATTTCGGTTCACAAGAACCAGCGTCGTGGGTTTCTTGTCAGATTCCTTCCCTGGAGCTGCCGTCATTGAGAGAGAAAAGTGCAGCACCCCCCACCCCTGCCCACCGAGTGCCGACATTTTCCCAGCAGCCCCTGAGTCCTGCGGAGTTGCCAGTTATTTTAATTGAATGCCAAAGATACGAGCATGAATTAACTTTACAGCCAGTTAGGGCTGAGGCATGGATTATAAAGAAAAAAAAAAATCTTTTTAGTGCAAATTTATGGTCCACTCAAGACACATCACTTATACCAGGACCAGTAGCCTAGCTGAGCAAGCTTCCTTCCAAAACCTCTGGTCCTCTAAACGGGGATTTTTCTTGACATTCGCAGCAAGTGAAGAAGCTGCAGATTAGGGGGCCGTGCATAGACCAAGTCCACAAAGACAGGTTTGGGGCTCGCCCTTGCTGGCTTACTCTGCAAGTCCTGGGAACCCCTGGCCTCTTTGTTCTCTGTTATTCTTGTCTTAAAAAAAAAAAAGCTGGTTGGTCTCCGTTGTCTCTGAAGGAAATCAAAATAGCTTAACCCAAAACATACTTCTTTGACATATTTTGAACCCACTTCCGCAAGGCCCAGCAGACAGCCATCATCTTGCAAAGCTGCCTTCCATTGGGAAATTTGCATAGGTAGAGAATCTCCATGATGGAGCAAGGCCTCTGCTTCCTGGGCCCTGCTTGGATCCAGGAGGGACTGAGAGTCTGACATCCTTAAAAGTCGGAAGGGAAGCATGCACCAGGTACGCTCAATGAGGGGGGCTGCATCGACATGATGAGGCCACCTTTGCTGGCCAAGCCTCTTCCTCTGGCCTCTGCAACCCGTTCATCACCAACACCTGTGCCTGGGCAAGCCTCGAGTCTGCATCCTTCCTGTATCCTCAAGATGGTACATGCGTTCCAGCCCCTCACTGGGAAGTTGGGTCTTCACTCTGGAGGTTCCGGGATCCACGTTAAACACACGTAGACGCCTTTCTCCTGGTCATCCGTCTGCCTCACGCTGGTGACTTTTCAGCAAACCTTTAGGAGGCCAATGGCCATGACCCCACACCGCCAAAAGAAACGCCTTTGAACTCTAAAAGGATATACTTTACTTGTTCTCTTTGGAATGACGATCCGATCAGACCAAGGAGGGGAGTATGGAGATAGGAAAAGTGAGTTCGTGTGGCTGGGTGATGTCTGTGTGGCGGACAGCAGGAGCACAAGCACACCCTGAGTGTGACCCGAGGTCTCCAAGAAGGTTTGTTCGGGAATCCAGCTAAGGAATCCAAGAGCGGCCTGTCCCAGGATGATTCCTTGTCTATGGAGAGCACCCGGACCTGGCTCATTCCTTGGGGCCCAGGACATTCGAGGGACCAAGGCCTTTGTTGTGGGCTGGGTGGAGGTCACGCGGTGAAGGGTGCCGGAGCAAGACGGACCTTTTGCAAGGGCCAGCACTGAACCTGCCCAGCCAGCCTCTCCTGGACTCCGCATTTGAGTCCCCGACAAACCTGTGCCTCGCCCTCGTCTCCTGGTCTTTTCTTTGGCCTCTTGAACCCTGTGCCATCCCTACGCAGTTCAGCAGGGGTGCAGCCCAAGATGTCCCAGCCCAGAAGGGCTTAATGTCTCCTCTCCCTTCTCACAGGCTGCGACGTCTCTGGCTCTGCCCTCCCATGGAGCATCCTGGGTAGGGGTTGGATGAAAAAGCCACGTCCGCAGGGGCGGCACGGCCTCTCCTGGAGTCGCCTGTACGTGCGGAAGGAATTAAACCAGTAAACAGGGATGAAAGCTGCGGCGACCTTCGCCAGTGAGAGGCCAGGCTGACGGGAGGGAGGGGTCATCCCAGCCCGAAGGGTCACTCTCCCCTCACAGACAGTGAGAACAGCCGCCACGTTTCACAGTTTGGTGAATGCCAGTCTCTCCCCACCCACATTTAATTTTCACGTTATTCTGGCAAGAGCCACGCTGCAGACACAGTCTCTCTCTGTCTTCCCACATCTCCCTCCAGAAGATGCAATGTAACAGGACACATTTCAGCCCCTCTGAGGAGGTCGTCACTTCACACACTTCCAAATCTGAAGGCAGAGCCCTGACCCTGGGAAGGTTCCCTTGAGTTGGGGACAGTGTGATTTGACCATTCTCTATTAATATGAAAAATAAGGTAAAACGGAAAGCAAAATGGTCTCTGACATCTCCCTGTGCCACCAGACAAGAAGTAACCATGGTAACAGGATTCCTAGAAAAGTGGGGGGTGGGAGGACCAGGAGATAGAACCCCCAGCCCGGGGCCCTGAGTGTTGCAGCCAAGCCCTGCTCACCTGACCTTCTCTTCTGGGCTTTGGGGGAGCATATTTTCTTCTTTCTCCCAAAACCACCTGAAAGAAAAGAGAAATATATAAATCGCCTGCATATAGAGAGGATATTGAATAAAGGAGAAAAAGAAAAAGAGGAGAAAGATAAGATGCTTGTTTATTTATTTTTTGAGTCAGAGTCTTATTCTGTTGTCCGTGCTGGAGTGCAATGGCACGCTCATGGCCACCCCAGGGTCGACCTGCGGGGCTCTGGCAAACCTTCCACCGCAGCCTTCCAAGGAGTCTGAACTATAGGCGCGTGACACCACGCACGGCTAATTTTTTTATTTGTTGCAGAGGTGAGGTATTGCCAAGTTGCCCGGGCTGCTCTAACCCATGGGCTCAGGCAATCCACTTGCCTTGGCCTCCCAAACTGCTGGGATTACAAGGTAGGCCACCAAGCCTGGCTGGGTTTTTTTGTTTTTGTTTTTGGAGGTGAGGTGGGTTGTGAGTTGGATTCTCACTCCATTGCTCAGGCTGGAGTGCAGTGGCATTTGCTCACGGCCAGCCCAGCATCGACCTGCTGGGCTCTGGTGATCCTACCTCAGCCCTCCAAGTAGCCACAACTACAGGTGTGTGCTACCATGCCTGACTAATTTTTTGATGTATTGTAGAGATGAGGTCTCGCCAAGTGGCCCAGGCTGGTCTCAAACCCTGGGGCTCAGGCAATCCTCTCGCCTCAGCCTCCCAAAGTGCTGGGATGACAGGCTTGAGCCACCGCACCTGGCCATAAGTCACTTCTTATACACACACGACCTCAAGTTAAAGGAGTGACCTCTGCTCTGAAAAGAGCATTAACCTTTATTTAAGGAAAATCATCTGCCACAAATGCTCCAAAGAGATCAGAAATAAAAGGAAGACCATTGGGTTTAAAAAGGGATCTCCTGCTTTGCAGCTGATGTCCACGCCGGGCCCTGCCATCAGGCAAGATCACCCACGGTCCCTGTGTCACGTGGCGATGCTCACCCTGAGGTCTGTTTGAGAGACCTGCCTCACTTGGGCCAGAGAAAAGTTTTTCAGGAACGAGAGCTCCAGAAACCGCTCCCCTCTTTCCAAGCACCCCAAAGCCCAGTACCCCGAGACACCATGTCTCAGTCTCCCCTCGGGCCTCGGCCTCACCTGTCCTGTACTTGGTTTGAGAGTCCTCAACATCCATAAAGATTTCATATTATTCAGAGGTTTCCGGTATGTTCTAAATGCAAGTGTGTCCCATCACATCTGACACTAAAAGTCGAGCATGTGTGTACCTTCAGTGGAGGTCTGTTCAATGAAACCTAAGACTGTGAAGTTACCCCAAACCGAGCAAGGCTAGACCAGGACGACTGACAGAGACAGGTGCTGTGTCAGCCGGATGGACCAACCTTGGATGCGGAGGACCAACGCTCTGAGTGCACATCTGCTGTAGCTTATAAATAGCATTAGAAACTGGGCTCTTAAAACAACCACCAAATGCTGGGGAGTCAATCTGCTCAAACACATTTCCTTAAGGCGAGACACGTCGGGGGAAGGAACGATTTGCTCTTTACAAGGTCCCTCGAAATGGACGCCAGCTGCACACCGGGCTGGCTTGGAGGACCGGGGCTCTGGGGCTGTGCAAAGCCACAGATCCCCCTGCCTGTGGACTGGGCCGCCTCCCTCCGGGCCCCTGCCCAAGTCTCAGCTTAAGTGAAAAAAGCAAAGAACACTCTGCTTACAAGGCTTCCCTTGAATAGAAGCAACTACGTTGTGTAGCTTTTTCCTGAGTGTCTCATGAGGTCTGTGTCTCTGGGGCATTTTTGCCACCAGCACTGAGCTCAGCTTTGGCCCGGACCCACCTCGCATGGGCGGGGAAACAGCAGTTCACCATGTCTGGCTCTAAATCCCGTGTCCACCGGAGGCTGGGCGGAAGTGGGCCGCATCTGTCCCTGTCCACAAAGTCAGGTCCCTTTCATAAACATTGTGTGTCTTTTGGCTAATTACACGCAGTATTGGCCTAACCTCACAGCATGGGGGGTATGTGGATGGACTGACCCTGGCTGCCAAACCGTAGGCTGACATATTGCAAAATTATTTTTTAAAAGTCAGTGAGAAAGTAGAATATGATGAAAATTGTTCTTAAAAGACAAAATTGTTAAATAGCTGTTGTTCTCCTTAAGAAATAACAGAAGTAACTCAAGATCATAAAAAGGGCAAAAGAGACTGCTGTGCGCACCCAGCAGTGAACAGACAGGCTGGTTGTGACCAGCATCCGTGCTTGGGCCACTCACAGGGTGCCACTCTTGCGGCGTCCTTGAGCTAGAGCTTCTGGATGTGAGCAGCCACGAGGTGACCACTGCCCCCCTACTCGGATTCCACCCTTCTGCTGGAAAGAAGGCCTGTGAGCTTCATTACTGACATGCAGCTTGTTGAAAAATCGAACTTTTGTTTGTTTGTTTGCTTCAGAAAAGCAGAAGTACGCACAAACTATCTTATCAGACTTGATGAAAAGTAACCTGATTGAGTCAGAGATCAATGCTAGCCAGCTAATCCTTAGTGTTTCTCTGTTATTTTTCTTTCAGGTTCTGTTTATACATAGAGAGAGAGAAATTTCGCTGTAGAATAAGAAAGATGGAAGAGCTGAGTGTATGAGTAAATTCCTAGATAAGTCAACAGTAGACAGCCAGACAGATGGACAGTGGGTGGGTGGATGGTGGGTGAATGGACAGGGGAGGGAGGATGGGGGGGGTGAGTGGATGGGGGAATTAATAGATTGGTGGACAAATGATAGACAGGTGGATAAAGACAGACGAACAAACGAACAAACGATAGATCGATCGATAGATAGATAGAGAGAGTTGATAGATAGATGACAGACAGATTATAGATAGGTAGATGACAGATAGCTAGATAGAAAGGAGATAGATAGATTTGTAAATGAGTCTAACATTCATCTTGCTCTATGACATAATGTTGTGTATTCGTAAGAAAGAATTTCAACAACTCTTCAAAGAAGAAGTTACAAATCTTTCAAACAGGTAAGTCCCAAATGCTAAACCTATTTTCCTTAATTATCATCTGATACAAACAAGAAAACATATCAATAACTCTCCTTCAAATAACTTTTATTAATAGTAAAAATATGCACTTCAGATACCATGAGCCAAGCTGTCACCAGTGTGTGCATGTTTTGTGTCTAAAAAATCAGCAGGCATGCGACAATGTTGCTGCTTCTCTTTTGCTGTTTTAGATGTGGCCATTTTTATTGGAGGGTGGATAAACATTCTGGTGGGGAAGGGAAATACGTCTTCAGTCATGTGTTCTTTCGGGCTAAGTCTCTCCTAATCTATCAACCAAAATTCCCTATGAGGAATGATTAAATTTAGCCCGAGGAGAGGTGTGTGCCCTTCCAGTGGAAATGGACAGAAAAACTATTTTTAAAGGAAGAAATAAAGACAAGACTTCACCAATCATTTTGAAAATTTGAAGGATCCAAATTTGTTTAGCACAAATAGAACCGAACACATATAAAGAAGGGGGAAAATGTGCATTTTCTAGACAATTTTCAGACTCTGCAAACACCTATAATGTAAAAGTGAAAACTCCAAACCAGAGTGAGGAAGGTCTGTGACCTAGCCGTGAAGACTGAGATTCCCAACACACCAAGGAAGGAGGGGAAGCTGGTGGGCCATTTCTTTTTCCGATATTTCTGTCACTTATAATTGAAATTCTAGGCTTTACTTTCTATTTTGCATATTTTTTAGTATATTGCACATAAGTATAGACAAAGGCGAAATGTGGGTTCACAAACAGGCACTCATTATTTAGAAGAAATACGAGATGTAAATTCTAGTAGCGAATTAAAATCAATTTCATTTGTGTACTCAGGAGACCTAACGTGTAGGGATTTGAATGACATTTTGTGAGCTGTTGTAAATCTCTAAAAAAAAATAGACTTTCATATTTATAAAAACTTAAGTTGAACAAAACAGGGATTTAGCTATTGTTATTAAAAATGCCATCAAATTCCCAAGTGAGAACTCAGAAAAACAAGCAGTTGGCAAACTAGACAGTGTGGCAGGCAACTTCTGTCCAGCCAGGATGCACACCCTGGGTGGCCTTTGGAAATCTGGACTGTTGATGGGACAGCCAGCGCCGTACCGTGCCGTAGACGTGACCACCACCGAAGGCCCCCATCTCTGGGAAGTGGGATTTGACTTGCAGGTGCTGATGGTCAAAAGACAGAGGGGCCGGATTGCATTGTCTGAACATCTGTAAAAGCAGGGGGGAAAAAGTGTCAGCATTCCCAAACTTCAGAAGCGATTTCGGTTCGTGGCATCATTTCTCAGTGATTCTGTATCTGGTAACTCAAGATCATAAAAGAGCTCACTCCCGCTCTCAGCCAGACACTTTTGTTTCAGAGGCAGCAGAATTGGGAAGTGACAAACCCTTTCCATACAAGAACCGTGTGGCATCAGCTTGAAGAGTCGCCACGTCCCTTGTGGTTTGAGGGTTGGAGACAACAGCCAGGGACTGCCTAACCGGGTGTGGGAGATCACAGGCAAGACCAGAGAATGTTCTGGAAGGAAGATCCATTCTGAGAGGAGATCTGGAAAGCTGCCTTGTTAGAGTCACGAATACCAGGTGTTTGTAGATGCGCTGGGAACGCTGAAGAACAAGGCGCGACTCTCTGGGTTCGGGAGATCGTGACACATGGCGCGTTTTACATTTCCTTTGCTTTCTCCCCTAATGACGCACTCCCGAGTGCAGGACCAGAGACGCAAGTGGTGCTTCGCGGGTCTACCTGTGGTGCTTGACTGTGCACTGGGTCCTGCGGCCTCACTGTGAGATCACTTCCACTGTTCAGGAATATCGGGGCCCTGCAGGTGTGGAAGAGTCCAAGGTTGGCCTGATTCTCAGAAGCCCTGGGACATTCCCAGGCTCCATCTCTGTGCTCTTGGCAAAGCCCGGGCCCCTCTGAGCATCTTGCCTACAGGACGGGCATGCCTACCTGCCTTTCCCATAGGGTTGTGACGCAGCCCCAACGAGGCAAAAATGAGCCAAGCTAGCAGCTCTGTGTGAAGCGCTGTTGGACTCAACGCTTTGCAATTACTGTTTCCCGGACACAGATGTTTTCACAAATGCTTTTTGATATTATCTCTCTGGTGTCTGCTGCCTCAGCACTGACCCTTGAGCCTTACATTCTTACTTAGTGCTGGGTAGAAAAATGACTAAGACCCGAGACTTGTGGACACATTTATCACCTTGGTGGGTGTACCAGATTCTAGCCAAAGAAGGGGCACAAAGCTCTTTGCAAAGATGATCATTACCCAGGTGTGGTGGCACGTGTCTATAATCCCAGTTCCTTGAGAAGCCAAGGTGGGAGGATCCCTTGAGGCCAGAAGTTGGAGACCAGCCTGGGCAACGGAGCAAGACCCCATCTCGAGCAGAAGTAAAAAATATCAGCCAGGTGTGGTCGCACACGAGTGGTCCCAGCCACTTGGGAGGCTGCGATGGGAGGATCACTTGAGCCTAGAAGTTCAAGGCGTCAGTGAGCCATGATCTTACCACTGTACTCCAGCCTGAGCAACAGAGCAAGACCCCATCTATAAAAACCAAATAATAATAATAATAGTAAAATGATAATGAAATATCCAAGTCACAGAGCATGTGAGAGTCACTCTGTTTTATATATTGCCCTATGCCATCTATAACTATATATAACATCAATAATTGACAATAAGTTGGTTATGGTATCCAAAGTTTCCTGTCCTCACATTCCTTCAGCTGTGAACCCTGTAGTCAAACATTTGCAGGTAAGAATGTTCTTAGATGGGTAATGATGACAGAGTTCCTTTAGTCATTGGCAAAGCTCAACCAATCATCCCGTAGCTATCAATCACCCTGTTCGTCCTAGTAGTTATACCTGGTGCAGACTGGCCCATGAAGAAGTTCTTAACTGAAAACAGCAATGGGCTGGGTGCGGTGACTCATGCCTATAATCCCCGCACTTTGGGAGGCCGAGGTGAGAGGATTGCCTGAGCCCACGGATTCAAGACCAGCCTGGGCAACTTGGCGAGTCCTCGTCTCTACAATAAATCAAAAAATTTTAAAAAAAGAAAATAGCAATGAAGAAACAGAACTCAACTGCATTTTCTAACTGGATTTCTACCTTAAAAACTTTGACCAATAACTAAACCCATGGTACAGTTTTAGAATTAAATCCAGCAGGTAAGTGCAAAGAGTTTATAGACTCATCAAGCCAAGGTCCACTTTGCCTCTCAGAACTGCCTGTTTCTGTCATTTATATCACTCTGGTTTTAATCCCAAATGACCTGATTTTTGAATGTCTTAAGACAGTGGTTTTATATGCACAAAAGTCATGAAACACAAATCTGTTAAGCTGGATCTCACCTTGCGAAATATTTGTATTACTGAGAAGCTTCGGGCCAAAGATATTCTGCCTTAAATCAACAGGGACAGGCTTACTGTGTCAGGGGACTTAGGTTGAGTCATTCAGCCCAAGGAGCAACAGCTGCCACCATCACCTCCTTATTATTCTCTACGAATCTGTGTCCTTCACAACTGTAAAATGGCAGTGGCAAACCTTATCTTATCCTTTTCTGGTCAAGTATTTTGCTCTGGGAATCTTCTAGACACAGATGAGAAGACACATTGAAATAAGGAATTGGGTGAGAAAACACATATTATTCTTGCTAGAGTTTAGTTGTAAAGCGAAACATGGGCTGCGTGCAGGTGAAGACGATTTTTCATGCAAGCAACTGGCAGAGCACAGTGATCTGAAACCGGGATTGGGGTCCGTGTGTCCCCGAGTGGGCGTGCCCCGCCTGCCCCGCCAAGCTTCCTAGGGCTCTCCTTGGTGTCTACGAAAACCATCTAATGCCCCTGCGAATCACAGCACGGAACCCAAGCCAGAGGTCAGCCGGTGGGCACCCTCGGCCATTCTCGGACCTCGCACGAGGGAGAGCAAACCTCTGCAAACCGCCCTAATCACGGCTCGAGTCAAGCAAAGGTCTGGTGAAATGAATCCTTTCTTAAAGTAAGACTGGATTTGCCGCCCATCGTTGGAATGAAAATACTGAAAAAATGCACTTTAACCTAGCCAAGGGAAAGCCAGAGAGAGAGCTCGAGTCACGAAACGTAGAGGACACTGGATCCGCGTTCACTCTCTCCCAGCCGACTCTCCCACCTTCTCTCTGCGCCACTGTTCACTCGTCTTTTCCAGAGTAGAAGCCTGAATGCAACTCCACTGGAAAACGCCTATGGGGTGGGGGTGGAACGTGAACTCTGTTGTTAGTGTTGAAAACATTAGTCATGTTAGATAATACTTTTTTTAAAAAAAAGATAGAAAAGGAAGGGAGAAGGGGGAAAGGGAAGGAAGGAAGGAATTTATCTGATGGAAAGAATCATTTTTGATATTTTAAAAAGTAACTCAAATAAATATAAGCCTTAATATGTATTTTAGCATAATATCTTCTTTTTGCAAAATCTGTGATTCAGTTCCTTCTTATTTTTAGGGAAAAAAAATCCAGATGTGGGGGCCCAGGTGTGTGTTGCCTGGAATATACTGCATCACACCAGTAGCTACCAAACCCTTTCGATGGCTTACCTCGTGGTCCAGCACAGACACACACCAGAGCTCATGAGACGCTGCCGTGGGATGTGCACCACACTTAAATATGTTCTATTCTATCTCCTTCCCCACCTCCCCCCACCTTCTTTCCTTCCCTCCTTCCCCCACCCCCTTCATGCCTTCCTTCCTTCCTCCTCAGTGTTTGTAGAGGCCGAAGAAATTAGTGTTATGAGCCAGATGGGTCATGACCCACAGTTTGAAAGCCTCTGCTCCAAGTGCCGACATGGCCCGAGAAGGCGGCACGTGCGACCAGCTGCAGGAGCTACTGGCGGCCCGGTGGTCAGCAGTCGGGCACGGGCCGCGCTGACATGGAGGTCTGATCTCACCTTGAGTGAACCAGGAACATTCTGTTCATGTGGGGTGGGGACAGGAAACGGAGGGAGAGGAGAGGGTGGGCATGGATGGTCCCCAAGGCGGTCTGTGGCTTGCCAGTCAGCCTGGGAAGGCTCAAGATGGTTTCAGATCCGGCCGGGCTGAGAATCGGGCCTTTGGGATCCCGGCCAGCCGTGCCCCAGGGCAACGAGCGACTGCAGGGCTGTGCCTAACTCTGCCCTCCCGACATCAGCGGCCTTGCACTTCACCACCACTGTCCTTGGAGAGCCTCTGCCCAGTCACAGGTAGCTCGGAGGCCAGTCTTTGCTTTACTTGAGAGAAGCCTCATCCACGCATGGAGTGGCCAGAGAAGACTCTGGAAAGCGCCTCACCACCCGGATGGAAAGCCGACACAAAGGCCCCAGGAGACCCCACCAGGCTGGGGCCGTAGCCTGCCCTGTGAGGACCAGGAGTCTCCATCAGTGAGGTCAGGGGCCACCCACTCACACACTCGCCTGCCAAACCAAGACTCTCACATCGACACAAACAGAACAGCGCAGAACTCCATGCAGCCCAGATGCTGACCAGGGGTGCCTTTCTAAACCTTTGACTTCTGAGTTCTTGCTTTGATTCCACCGCTCAGAAGGAAAACAAACGGGTATGTCTGCATTTCATATAACGGTGCAATTCTATGGAGGATGGAGCTTTAAAAAGCCACGTTTGGTTCATCGAGAATTGAGACCAGAAAGAACCATGCGTGCGAAACTTTCACAAGGGCCTCATGCAGCGTCCATCTGAGCAGTGTGGCCACCTGCAGGAGTGCAGGTCCCTCGTATGACTCATAAGGCAGAGGGAGGACCAGAGTCAGACACACCCCTGGGTCTGGGCGGTCACAACTTTGGGGCACCAGGGAGACCAGGGGCTTCTGCTTCTCCTGCAGGCTGCCGCACTCAGACTCCTGAACTCTCTTTACTGAGTTTACTAGACAAGCCAATGAACAGCAAAACTCCCTTTTACATTTGAAAGGCCAAATCAGGGCCGGGCACAGTGGCTCAAACCTGTAATACCAGCACTTTGGGAGGCCGAGGCAAGAGGATTGCTTGTCTGTGGGTTCGAGACCAGCCTGGGAAAATTGGTGAGACCTCATTCAAACATTAACCAGGTGTGGTAGCATGCACCTGTAGTTCTGGCTATTTGGAAGGCTGAGGTGGAAGGATCGCCGGAGTCCAGCAGATTGACGCTGGGGTGGCTGTGAATGAGTCCTGGGAGACAAAGTAAGACTCCAACTCAAAAAAAAAAAAAAAAATTCCAGCCCCAATCATGAGTTCTGGATGCCAGTCGACCACGATTGAAATATCGGCAAACAGAAACCACAGTAACAATTGAGCAGTGGGAAGGTGAGAAAGCCCAGACCCGAGAACTACGCAGCGACTGTCACTTGTCCTCTTTATGCTAAGGAGCTGTGGCAGTCCAGGACCCCGAGGCTGGGAGACTCTGCTGCAGCCCCTCGGGCACTAGTGTCTCATGGTGACGCACTTCCAAGAGTATCAGGACTTGCCTACCAGGGTTCTTGGGACATCCCGGGCAGTCACCCTGGATTCCACGAGGAGTCCTGTGTGACAAGATGGCCCCAGCAGAGCCACCCAGCCCATGGGCTTGGCCTCAACGCCATCCCCCCCACACCCCATTCGGGGTTCAGGGGCTCAGTGGTGTCTCAAGTCCCTCCCGCTCTGGGACTCCTGAGCCCGGCCTCACCCTCCCCAGGGTCCACGCCCCCCATCCCCGTTCACACCAGGTAGGCAGCTGCCCTGGGGCCACACGCACAGCGGGTCTTCCCAGCCACACCCATGCTGTGACGTCTTCAGGCC
>CAUYQG010137902.1:0-33104 GCA_963574415.1 Tarsius wallacei | reverse complement strand
AATAGGATAAAATATTTGTAAATCATATACCCAATAACTTGTCAAATGAAAAATACACAATTCAAACAGCTCGATGACATATAAAAATAACACAATGGACTAAGAGTCTATAATACTGAATGATCTATCACAGAAACAAAGAACTGAGTATCACATGTTCTCACTCATAAGCGGACCTTGAACAATTATCATAATACTGTAAGAAAGGAATTGCCAGAAGTGGGAAACTGTCAGGGAAGCGGGGAGTGGAATTGACAGTAGTGGGAAACTGCCAGGGGAGGGGGAACACACCTCATCAACAAGGGTACCTGCATAGTGAATATTTGTATACCTAACCTTGAATTGTATCCCACATCTTTAAAATTAAAAAAAAAAAAATGGACAAAAGATCTGAATAGTCATTTCTCTAAAAGACACATACAAATGACAAACAGATGCATAAAAAATTACTCAAAATCACTAATCATTGGGGAAGTGCAAACTAAAATAGCAATGAATCATTATCTCCCACTGTATCTATAATCAAAAAGAGGAAAATAAGCATTGAAGAGAATGTTAAGAAAAGGGAAACTCTGCACACTGTTGGTGGAAACGTAAAGTAGTACAGCCATTAAGGAAAAGATTTTGGAGATTCCTCAAAAATTTTTAAAGTAAAACTACCTCATGATTCATCAACCCCACTTCTAAGTATACACCCCCCAAAAATAAAATAAGTATGCAGAAGGAATGCCTACACTCCCATCTTCATTCCCACATTACTCAAAATAGCCAAAATGTAGAATCAACTTACAAAGGACACAAAAATATCAGATCAGAGGAATTATTTCAAGAGATATAATATACAACATGGAGGCGATAGAAAAAAAATTTCTTACGTTCTTGGAAATTGCTAGGAAAGTAAATGTCAAACGGTCTCAGTACAGATAAGTGATAAGTATGTAAGTAATGCACGTTATTTAGCTTGATTTTGCCATTCCGCAGTGTATACATATTTTAAAACAACTTCTTGTATGCAATATATATAATTTTTATGTCAATAAATAAATTTTTTTAATTAATTAAACTGTCTCAATATTATAAAAACATTTAAATGTGGTGAATAATAAAATATTTGAATAGTCATAAATGAAATGCATAACTTCACATAACTTAAAAATAAATTCATTGGTAGATATGTACAATTAGAATTCTTCCTCTACCTTCAACCTTGTCTCCCATGTTCTCCCCTTTAACCTTATAAGTGCTCATGTTTATTTATTTTTTATATTTTTGATGCTAAATAAAAATTATATCTGTACATATATAAGTATTTGTGTATGTGTGCACATATACGTATATTTCAGCTTTATATAATATATGATGTACAGTATTTTTAACACTGAAAATATAATATATGATGTACAGTATTTTTAACACTGTACATCATAAGTGTAACAATATATTGTACAGATAATCTTATTTCATCACAATGAACGCCTTCTCATTTTTTACAGATATGTGTTATTTTTCTTTTCGACTGCACTATTATTTATATTATCAGTTATTTTATTTAATGAAAATTTGTGGGTTTACAAAAATTTTTTTTAACCAAAATGTCTCCTTAGGTAAACTTTACATATAGTATTTCCCAGAGTTCTAGTAGATATATAGGATAAATTCCCAGATGAGAAATTTCAGACTCAAGGAGCATGTGTTAGCAGTTTTGATAGATATTGCAAATATACTCTCCTCATTATCTGCATATTTTGCCTTCCCTATGGCAGTACACACGTGTTATATCCCCTAAAGCATGGCCAAGAGTTAATGGCTGCACATTTATATTCTTGTTATTTTGATTAGTGATAAATGGTATCTAAATGCAGTTTTGCTTTAACTTCTCCTGTGAATGAGGTTCAACTGTTGTGTTGACTCACCTGTGAGATTGTCATATATCTACCTTAGGACCAGGCCTGAGGACACCTATGGGTAGGGGACATCCATGAGCAGTGCCCAGCATTCAGGAGCTGCAGTGCTGAATTGCTGGCTTGATGGATCCACAAACACTGGTGGGGAGAAGGTAGAGGGAGGGGGTGAAGTTTAGATTGTGGGGAGGGATGAAGGTAGTGGATGCCATCACAAGGTACACTTATATAAGCCTCCTGCTATATTTGGAAGAATCAACAGTGGTTTCAGGGGGCAGAACCTGTGAAGAACTGACTGTCAGTGATCTTACAATCAGCATAGATCACGAGAACAGGATAGAGCAGGTCATGGAGAATTCCTTCTGTGGCCCGTTATAACGCTAGACTCTAGCTTATTGAGAGGTCTAGAAGGTAGAGGCTATGGTTCAGAATCAGCTATTTTAAGCAATATTTGAAGTGCTAGCAGTTATTTAAAAATCAATAGGGACATTTTATGTATTTTAAAATGTTTATTTATTTATGAATTTTTACAAAAATATTTGACAAATTAAAATTGCAAAGATCCATGGTATACAACATGATGCTTTAGAATATATATATACATTGTCGAATGGTGAAATCAAGCTAGGCAACATATGCATCACCTCATATTCTTGTCTTTTTTGCAGTGCTCTAGTCTGTTGGTGATTTTTCAAGCATGCAATTCATGGTTATTAACTATTGTCATCATCATGTGCACTAGATCTCTTAAACTTCTTCCTCTCTATGAAATCTTGCATCTTTTAACCAACATCTCCACACTTCCCACCTCCAGTCCCTGCTAATCAGCATTATACCTTTTGTTTCTGTGTGTTCCTCTTTTTCAGAATTCCCCACATAAATGAAATTGTGGTAATTTGTATTTCTGGGTATTTTTTCCTATATTTTGACAATCGGTGTTATTCATGATAATGTATGCCAGTTGAGTATAGATCTTATCATCAAGGAATCTCAACTTTTCAAAGCAAGTGAACTAGGTGAAAGTGAAGAACAAAATTTTTACTAGAAAGGTGAAGATTGAGAGCGCTATAGACAAATACATAAGTATAGTAAAAATTGTATAAAAGTAGTTGTAACAAATCATTTTATCCATTTAGATGGGATTCAAAAAAGGTGGGAGGAAGAGGTCAACAGAAGAATGAAATAGAGAAGTTAAATAATAAATTTGCATTTGCATACTCCATTGAGTCTTATTCTTGGAGAACTCTTAGCCTCTTAACTGAGCTTATGTGCATTGTGCAATAACAGTGTAAATCATCAGCAATCTGGGAAGAACAGCTCAGGAACCATAAACCTAAGGTCTCCCTGAAACAATCCTAGTCAATTATACATTGAAATACTATGAAATATTTGAATCTAATTTAATTGAATTCCCTAGATTTTCTCAAAAGTCATACACAATAATTAAATACAGAGGCAAGAAAATATGGGAGCATTATCTAGTACAATAAAAATTTTTAACAATTAGGCAGATCTTAAAACTTGAAGGTAGCTTCATGAAAATGGTCTTGTTAATCAATTTAGGTAACTCTACAAACTCTGTAACTATTATTGAAACTTCCTTTTTTTTTACATTTTTCTTAGAGTTAACCTATACTTATATAAAATATGATTTTATTCTGATATTTTTATCTGGACATGTGTTAGTGTGGAAATATTGCATCCATATAATACTATGACCTTTTAATCAAGTGTTTTTTTTAATGACTGATAACACCAGTTGGTGCATGAAGAAGAAATTGTGAGGTGGTCTGATTGCAATATCCTTGGTCTCTATATGTTTTAATGGATCCTCACATGGTATAAGTGAAAGTAGATTTCAATCTTCTAAGTAAATCCAATTGAATCACTAGTGAGTGTTTTGTTCTTATTGGATACTCAGAAATTTTCTGACATCTCTGTGTTATTCCAGTCCTGGGAATCACATACCCAATTTGCATCCAAAGTGTATGTCCCCCACCCCGCATTGGACGTAGCTACAACATTACACAGGGTAGTTAAGTGATAATGAGGGAAAACATAAAGGAGAATTATGGCTGAAATAATGAGGCACGGGTTTCTAAGCTAGCAAAATTTTTTGTTAATAAAGTATCTGAACAATAGTCAAGGGATTCATTAAGCTAACAAAACGACATATTTTCTGCCTCCTGAGCATCCTTTCCTGGATTAATTATGATGAGTCTGGCAAGTAGTATCTGCTGCAAGGAGGAATTTGGGTTACTGAGAAGTCAAAAAGTAAATGTGACTCTGGAGCTGAGAAAATCGGTGATTCCAAGCATCTCTAGCAGGAATGTTTCAAGAAAGGAGAAAAGTGTTGGATCTGACTCATTGGCCAGGCTGGTCTCGAACTGCTGGGCTCAGGCAATCCTCTCACATCTGCCTCCTGAAGTGCTGGGATTACAGGCGTAGGCCACCAAGCCCAGCCAGACTGTACTTTTTTATAGATAAGAACAACTAAGGAACTCAAGGAGAAAGGTACAACTAGAAATCCATATGAAAACAATAAAATGGACTCCTATCTCACACATTTTTTTAAAATGAACCATTGGGCAACCCCCTATTGTCCCCTCCAACTGTGGGACTTTTCTGTCCTCTCAATAAATTCTGCTTTTTCACTTAAAAAAAGAACTATTATTCTAACTACAAGAGCTGCATTTATAAGTCACTTAGAAGAAAAATAATAGAAGTAACTGTTTATGACATGTATACACAATAATTTTTAAAAATAGCAAAAGCATAAGCAATAAAAAAACATAGATGATTGGACATCAAATGTTTTTAAAAGACATTTTGTTTCAAAAGTCATAGTCAAGAAAACCCACAAATATGTGGAAATTAAACAATGCACTTTTAAACAACCAGTGGGCCAAATAAATCACAAGGGAATTTAAATACGATCTAGAGATAAATGAAAATGAAAGATGATGTACCAAAATTATAGAACTTAGTCAAAGCAATAATAATAAGAAATATTATAGTACTAAATTTTTACACTGATAAAGAAGAAAGATCTCAAATCAACAACCTAATCTGAGTCAATTGGGATTGCTATAACAAAGAACCATAGAAGGGGTGGCTTATATATACCAAAATTTATTTGTTTATTTAGAATAAAAGTCTGAGATTAAGTTGCCAGCCTAGCTGGGTTCTTGTAAAGAATGACTTCTGGACATGCCTTTTCTCATTGTATCCTCAGATGGTAGAAAGAAGTTGAGAGAGCACTTGAATCTTTGTTATAAAGGCACTAAATTTATTAATGAGGGCTCCACCTTTATAAACTGATTACCTCCCAAAGGCCCCATATCCCAATGCCATATCACTGGTCATTATAATTTCAACATATAAACTTTGGGGAAAATTTTAATTAAACTTTCAGTCAATACACACCTCAAAGAAACAGAAAAAGAAGAACAAACTAACCCAAAGTTAGCAAAAAGGGAAAAAAATAAGTATTAAAGCAGAGAAGAATGAAATAGAGAACTGAAAAACAAACTTAAAGAAATCAGCAAAAACAAGAGTTATTTTTTTAAAAAGATGAGTAAAATTGAAAAAATCTTCAACTAAACTAAGAAAAAAGATAGAAAACTCAAATAAATAAAAATCAGAAATAAAAGAGGAAGAATTAAAACTGATGTCCAAGAACTAAAAAGATTTATAACAGACTATTATGAAAAAGTATACACTAACAAACTGGATAATGTAGAAAAAATGAATAAATTCCTAGAAACATATAACTTACCAAGACTAAATCATCAATAATTTTTTGTAATTTTCTGAAAAAATGCATTTTGTTGCCCACTATTCCATAGATAAAAATCAGTCTACTGCAGATTTAAAAGTAAAAAATACAATTAGTACATGTGTAGAAGTCACAATAATTTTTGGCAAAATAGGCAGATGTTTTGCATAAAACAAAGATCAAACAATAATGAGACAGACAAATTCAAATATACTAAAATGAGAGGAATTAAAAGACAAAAACAGAATAAAGTAAAAATCTGCCTAAACAGACCTATAACTAGTGAGGAAATTGAAGTAGCAATCAAAAAATTCTCAATAAAAAAGTGCATTAGAATGGCTCCACTAGTGAATTCTGCCAGACATGTCAAGAAGAATTAACATTTTTCTCAAAATCTTCCAAACTTATTGTATGAAACCAGCATTGCCCTGACACCACAACCAGATAAAGACAAAAGAAGAAGAAAATAGAAATATATCCCAATGAATATGGATGGAAAACTACTCAACAAAATGCTAACACACTGAATTTGCTAGCACATTATAAAGATCATATTCATGGCCAGGTAGGATTTATAGTTGACATGCCAGAATGATTCAGCATACAAAAAGCAATCAGTGCAGTACATCACATAAACAAGATAAAGGACAAAAAGGACATGATCATCATAATTAATGCCAAGGACATATTTTGAAAATATTCAACACCATACCGTAAAACCACTTAACAAAGTAGAAATCGAAGGAAACCACCTCAACAAAATAAATGACATATATGAAATCACACAGTTCACATCACAATCAACGGCTATGAATTTTTTTAAATCTAACATCAAGAATAAGGTAAAGGTGCCCTATCTTTCCACTGCTATTCAACACAGTACTGAAAGTTCTAGCAATAGCAAAAACCAAGAAAAAATAAAATAAAAGGCACACACATTTATTAACATATTAATCACCTCATAGCTATTTTTATTATTATTATTTTATGTTGAGGCTATTTAAGATCTACTTTCTTAGCAATTTTCAAGAACATATTATTATTAACTATAGTCACCATGCTATACAACAGATCTCCAGAACTTATTCACCATGTCTAACTGAAACTTTATAAACTTTGGCCAACGTCTCCCCATTTCCACCCTATGCCCAGTCTCTGGCAACCACAATTCTACTGTCTTATTTTGTGAGTTCAACTTTATTTAGATTCCACATATAAAGAGCTTAATCATAGTTACAATTTCTCAACATATACATATATCAAAACATTATATACTGTAAAAATACACAAATTTTACGTCTCAATTATACCTCAAAACTGAAAGTATATAAAGTTGGAGATAAATAAGTACCACTCTGAATGTTCTCTTTTCAATTGCACCCTTAAAGAAATACAGTCAATTTCATTATGCACAGTTACTACATTCTATAAAGTCACTGCGAACATTAAATTAGCAAATGTTGAATCATTGTTCCTACAGGAAATACAGGTTCCCGAGAACCTCTGATCACAACCTTTTTCTCAACCAATCAATATATAATCTCATTTTATGTGTGTTTCTTTTTAAAGAGACCTTAAGAAATGTACACTATTGATTTATTAGGATTGAACTCATGGGAAACAGCACTAACTCATGCCCGAACAAAGCTTACCACAGATGTGCACGTATCCATAAGGCACATCAAAACCCTCTGGTGCTTAGGAACATTATGCAACACTTTAACACTACATTTGGGGAACATTTTAAATAGCAAAATTGCCAACCAAAAGCTCAAAAATGAAAAAAAAGTAACACTACACAGACTGAAAAAAAGACACTTGTAACAGGATGAGAGCTAAAACAAAGAGACAGAGCATTGCTTACTCTATCTCAACCAGGGATGTGTACATTGAGTACCTCAAGTTTATTTCTGCTTTATGCATGTCCGCAAATAGCCATTAAAGTGCTGTGAATTTAAATATTGGAATTACTTTTGGGTTTAAATTTTAGTAAGTAGGTAAATTTGTAAATACAGGCTATAAGAATAAGAATCAACTATACATCATTTGTTTTAAGAAAGGTTGACAAATAAAAATATGAACCTATATTATGAGACTTTGTTTCAAAATATACAAACAAAATAAATAGAAACTTATTTGCATTTATTACAAACATATAATTAAAGTTTCACCTCTAATTTTAGAAGAAATAAAGTTTGTAAGTTTAAAAATAAATAATTAAAATTATATCTGCTCACAGATGGCATAACCTTATATGCAGAAAACTCTAAAGTTTCCAACAAAAAAAATCTTTTTAGAAGTAATTAAATAACTCAGCAAAGTTGCAAGATACAAAATTTACACACAGAAATAATACTAACAATCAGCTATATCCTAACACTATACACTAACAATCAGCTCAATCAGAAAAGAAAGTTAAGAAAACGGTCTCATTTAGTATAGTATCAAAAAAGATAAAATACTTAAAAATAAAATCAATCAAGAGGATGAAAGATTTTTACATTGAAAATTAAAAAACATTGCCGAAATAAATAAAAGAAAATACAGATAAATGAAAGGTCATCCTATGTATGTGGATTAGAAGATTTTGCGTTTTTAAAATAACCATACTGTGCAAAGCAATCTATACATTCATCGCAATCACTATGAAAATCCCAATGGATTTTATTTGCAGAAATAGAAAAGAAACCAAAAATTAATATAGAATATAGAATCTCAAGGGACTTTGAATAACCAAAAGAGTTTTGAAAAAAAACAGTTTCAGGCCTCACTCCCTGATTTCAAAGCATACTATAAAGCAACAGTAATTAAGACAGTATGGTACTAGTATAAAGTATAATTCAATGGAACAAAACAGAGGACCCAGGAATACATCTTTGTACATATGGCCAGATGATTTCAACAAGGGTGCTGAGATTTCACAACGAGGAAATAACAGCCTCCTCAATGTGTGCGATTGGCTAACCTGGATATCTGCACGCGCAAAAATTAATTTGGATCCTTACCTTACATCATATCTAAACATTAACTAAAAATGGACAAAGGGCCTAAAAGTAAGACTTAAAACTATTAGACTCATAAAAGAAAATGTAAGATAAAAATTTCAGGGCATTGGATTTGGTAATAATTTATTGGATATAACACCAAACGCACAAGCAACAAATTAAATATAGACAAATGGGACTACATCAAACTTAAAAACTTCTGTACATTATTAAAAACAGTCAATAGAGTAAGAGGTAGCCTGTGGAATGGAAAACAATAATTAAAAACTATATATCTGAGAAGGAATTAACAGCATACAACATGGTTTTAAAATGGACAAATGACATAGACATTTCTCCAAAGAATATATATATATACAAATGGCCAATAAACACATGAAAATTTGTTCAATATTACCAAAATTATGGAAATAAGAGTCAAAACCACAATAAGATTATTACCTCACAATTATCGGTACAACTACTCTCAAAAGAACAGAAAATATTAAGTGTCGATGAGGATGTGGGAAAATTGAAACTCTTGTGCATTTTTTATGGAAATATGAAATCATGCAGCCATTATGAAAAACAGTTTGGAACGTCTTCAAAAATTTTTAAATAGTATTATTCCATGATCCAGCAATCTTATTTCTGGCTGTTTGTCCAAAAACACTCAAAATAGGATCTCAGAGAGATATTTGTACATCCATGTTTATTGCAACATTATTCGTAATAGCCAACAGTGTAAGCAAGTCAAGTGACCCAATAGTTGGCAAATGAATGATGTGACAAATGAATGGTTACAATACATGTGATATATACATGAATATTATGCAGCTTTTAAAAATAAGGAAATCCTGTCACGTGTTAGAACATGGATGAACCTCAAGATCATTATGCTAAACAAAATAAGTCATTCACAAAAGGACAAATGCTGTATGATTTCACTAATCTAGTAGTTAAAGTAGTCAAAATGAAAGAAACAAAGTGGAAAGATGGTTACAAGTGCCAGGGGAATGAAAGAGAAGAAATTAGTGTTTAATGGGTATGAAGTTGCTGTATTGCAAATGAAAAATTTCCAGAGATCAGTTTCACATCAGTGTGAATATACTTAACATTATTGTACTGTGCGCTTAAAAATGACTGAGATGGTAAATTTAATGTTATGTAGGTTTTTATCGTAATAAAAATACATTATCAAAAAGTTAAAAGACAACACAGAATAAGAGAAATTATTTGTAAATTATATATACATATATGTGTATTATGTGTATGTATGTGTGTATAGAGAGAAGGAGCAAGAGAGAAAGCTATATATCAAGTATATATGTGTGTATGTGTATATTTGTATTTCAACAATAAAAGGCAAATAACCTAATTAAAATGGGCAAATCACTTACATAGAATCTACCCAAAAAACATTTCCTACTGGTCAACAAGTTCATGAAAAGACACACAACATCATTAGTCATTGGAGAAACACAAATCAAACCATAATTAACGATCACTTTTTACCAACTATAATGGTAATTGTTTAAAAAGACAGAAAGTGGCCAGGCGCCATGGCTCAGCCTGTAATCCCAGCATGTTGGGAGGCCGAGGTGAGAGGATTGCCTGAGCCCGGGGTTCAAGGTCAGCCTGGGCAACTTAGTGAGACCTTGCCTCCACAATAAATCACAAAAAACTAGCCAGGCGTGGTGACATGCATCTGTAGTTCCAGCTACTTGGAAGGCTGAGGGTGGAAGGATCGCCTAAACACAGCAGGTTGACGCTGGGGTGGCTGTGAGCATGACACTGCACTCCAGCCTGAGCTACAAGAGTGAGACGACAACTCAATAAATAAATAAATAAATAAATAAATAAATAATAATTAAAAAGACAGATACTAAAAAAGCATTGATGAGGATGTGAAGAAATTGGGACCCTCAATACACTCCTGGGTGGACGGTAAAATGGCGCAGCTTCTGTGGAGAAGCATTTGCAGTTCTTCAAAAACTAATAATTTTAGTAACATTATTAACATTCCAGAATTTTGCATTTTACCCTTTGGTAAAATGCATAGCGTTGTATTCCTATATATAAGCTTGACCTTTGTTCTGGGACTCATATTTCTCGGAAATAGTTTAACTTTTTTGGTTCTTGTTTTTAAGGTGTGTGTGTGTGTGAGAGAGAGAGAGAGAGAGAGAGAGAGAGAGAGAGATCAGAGAAGCATTTATCAGTCTAGAGTTAATTATAAAAGTGGAAACAATAGACACTGGGTACTCAAAAGTGGGGGAGGTAAGAGGGGAAAAGTATTGAAGAACTATGTTTTGAGTACCATATTCACTCTTTGAAAGATGGATTCAATAGAAGTTTAAATCTCAGCATCGTGCGATATATCCATATAACAAACCTACACATGTATCTAAAATTTAAAAGGAAAAAAAGGTGTCTATGTATCACATTTCTTTATCCAGTCCATCATTTTAAACAAAATATAGAAATTCTAAAGTATTTGCCAACTAAGAACATAGATTCAAATATGTAAATCAAATTTGATAAGACCATCAGGAAAATTTGATTACAGTGACAACTTTTGACCAAATTGTTTAGTAATAGACTAAGTAGAAATACATCTGACACAATATAGTGTTTAAAAAAGCAAATTAAAAAGTCTTGATCTAGTAATATATATTCTTTCCAAACACACAAAAAGTATTCCAAATTCGCTTATGCCATAAAGCAAGTCTCAACAAATTTCAGATGACCTTTTCATGATATTAGCATACTATTACCAAAATAAATTCATTTATAAATTATTTTTAAAAAGCAAAATACTCCACATTTGATGTTGAATAAAACCTACTTCTTAGTAATCATGGGCCAAAATCATAATTAAAGAAGATGATTCTTAGACCCGAATGAAAATGATATTGTTTTATCACAAAAGTTGTTATATTAAAACTAAAACAGACCTTGGGGAAATTTTCAGACTCTTATAGAAAATAAGACAAGGAGGATATTAATTAATATCTGATTTTAAAATGTAATAAAAAGACATGAAATAATCAGAGAAAAATAATAATAAACAACTAAAGACATTTGAAAAACAGGGTTATACTAGGGAGTATAAAGTTTAAAAATGATTTATGGAAGAAGCTGACAGAACTCATAAACCTGTGAAAAGGTTTATAGGGATATAGAGAAGGGAGATAAATAACGGTAAAGAAAAATCAAACAATATTATAAAAGTAACAACATTTAAAAAAATAAACACTCTATAAAGAGTAATACTAATGAACAGCAGGCCTATATTAAATAGAAATATTATTAAAAAGTTTTGCTCTTTTATTTTATTTCATTTTTTTGAAATGAACTCTTGCTATGTTGCCGAAAGCTACTCATAGCCTGGCTATGCAGAGTGGTTACTCATAGGCATGATCATAGCATACTACAGCCTTAAGCTTCTGGGCTCAAGTTATCATCCTGCTTAAGGTGTCCAACTAGTTAGAACTATGAGTGTGCACCACTGCTCCCAGCATGGAAAAATTTTTTAAATGAGTTAAATTTGTTGGAACTGACTCAGAATAATGTAAAACCAAAATTATCCTATGATCCTATAAAAACTGAATCAAGGATGAAAGATACTCACAAAGGTGGATTATTCATAAAGTTTAAAGAATATATTTTTTAAATGCACAAAGGGGGACCAAAAAAGCCCTGAAATTATCTTTTGGAGGATGAATCCTATGTAGCACAGGCTTCCCCACTAGGTAAGTGTTCTTGCAAGCCATCAGCAACAGTGTACCAGTTAGCATTTCACTGACAGGCTGCACTGGAGACGAAACCTCTTGAGTTATGGCAAACACGTCATGGTTCTTCACTTTCCCAGGCTGCGCTGAGTGTTCAGCATTTTTTTTTATCAAAAAAGGCATGACCTCTGTGCCCAAACCTCTCTCTTTACCTGATCTCACCCAAAGTGACTTCTTGTTGTTGTTGTTGTTGGTTCCCTGGGTAAAAAAAAAAAAAAATTCCTCCAAGGGAAACGTTTTGCCATTGTGGAAGTGGTGAAACAAAAAATAGCATAAACACTAAAAGGCATCAAAATTGATGAGTTCATACACTGTTTTGTGCAGTGGAAAAAGCATCTTTATAGGTGTATTCCATCAAACGGAGGGTTCTTTGAAGGTGACTGAAGTTTAAACATATGAGAATAAATACACAACTTTTTATAAATACATTCCAGGTTTTGGGTGGTTACCCTCATATGCAACATCTTGTAGAAAACAGAGAAAGTAGAAACATAATCTGGCATATTTTAGATATTTAGGTGCAGCTTCACATCAAAACCACATAATAACATGAGAAGGAAGAGTGGTGACGGAGTAACAGGCCAATCCTAATGAAACATCAGCTTCAATAAAATGAATAAAACAGTACATCAATAAACAATCAAAAAATATTTGAATCATTCTAGTAATGAAAATTTGCATCAACATAAAACTCATGATGGAAGATCAACACATTAACAATAATAAAATGCTAAAATTATCAAGTATAGAAACTTATTTATCAAAGGTACTGTCATGAAAAAAAGCTCTTAGACACTAGAGTGGAAGAAAAATCAGTATTAAACATCAGAATTAAAATCAGAATGGTTAAGAAACATTTCTTCTACTATCACTTAAAGCACTAGGGTTATTTTTATAAGGAACAAAACAATGTATGAACATTGCCTTAAGATATTAAAAGAAAATAGCAAAAATGTTGGAGGATTGCTTGAGGTCAGGAGTTCGAAACCAACATGGGCAACACAGTGACATCACTATCTCTACAGAAAAAAAAATAGTGTATTGAAAGACTATATGAACTTGTGCAAAATAGAATGGATGCTGAAAAATTACGAGATTATATACCTTTTTCATATATACAAATTTTCAGTGTCACAAAACTCATGTTTCCAAAATTTACATAAAAATCTCAGTAAGAATGTTGATGAGCTCGAGAAGCAAATTATTATGTTTCTGTAGAATATTAGTTGGCCAGACAAGCAAGATTTTTTTGAAAAAAAAGTATTTTTAGAAATTAAGTCTAATTATAGTTATCTAGGTCATGACAATACATATGAACATGGACAATAAAATAGATAAAAGGAATAAATTCATAAAATAAGAGTTCATTAAATTTTAGAACTTCTTAAATGCACCAAAGTTCATCATGAAGTCATCAGAATTTTATTAAAATGGTTTTGAAAATCTGTGCCACAAAAGTGTGAGAAAATATTTGTCATACATACATCCGACAAATGAACATATCCAGCACATATAAAGTACCTCAATGAAAAAAAAAGGTAAGCTAAAGACTGATAGTCCAGCTCAGATGAGCAATTGACTTGAAGAATCATTCACAAAAGAGGATACCCAAATTATCAATGAAGAAAAAATATAAAAATGGGATCCATGGTGTCAGGGAAATGCTAATTAAGATTTTATAGTAGACAACAACACTCACGTCTTTATATTGGTGCAACCATTAAGTACAAAAAGTTAACAGGAACACCCTTCACCATACTTATTAATTCTGCTTTCAAAGATAAGTCAGGATAAAAATATCCAAAATGGGTAGTGACCTCACATTTATTCTCAACACTTGAGCCCTATCTAAATTTGAATAGTATTATATATCTACATGTATTGCATTTTAGCACCAGTAATACTAAATTTCTAACAACAATTTACTATACTTGACCTTTCTGAGGAAAGAGTTCACTCAATTTTGTATCCCAACAGTTTAATCTAGGGCTTGAAAAATTATATTTGCTCAAAACTCTTAAATAAATACATTCATTCATTGTTATATAACATTTTATTAGTTTATACCTTTAACTGAAAGTGAAGTTTTCATAATTAAAATATTGTTTCTGCATCTAGGCTGTGTAGGTCTTGATGTGTTAGTGTTTTTCACATATGTGCGTTACTCTGATTTCACTGTAATCATCTCCAAGTATCAATAATGAGAGTTGTGTTCATGAAAGTAAATTCCATGGTTGTACTGTGATATTCTTAAGATGAAATATGTGTTTTATTCATTAGTATTTCTAATCAGCATTCAGGAGATGTTCAATAAGTTAATATTAGATACAAGCAGAGAGATATTATGAAGATGTGTTTTCTTATATGTTTTTCCAGATTCAAGTAGTTCATGTGGATTTAATGAACATGTGGACCTGGATGGCCATAAGTTCTGCATCATGGAGGGACAGATGACATGGCATTATTGCCCCAGTCAAGCTACTGGTGAAAGTGAGAAAGTTTTCCAGGAAGCCCTACAAAGAAGATCTCCAGACTAACAAGGCTATGGAAATACAAACTAAACATATGTAGCTATGACAGTCTCTAAACTCTCATAAGCTGAATTACTCTAAAATACTGATATTTTTACAAATGTATAAGAAAGATTAAAAATGCAATAGAAGCATATCATGCAACATTTTGCTCAAGTAGGACTCACAAAACATGATCGTTGACACACACTGGAGAGAGAGATCGTTCTCAGATGAACGCTCCCTACCTGGAATCCAGAAAGCAAGCGAATACTGTCTTGAGGAAAGAGAGCTCCTATACTATAATCAATGTTGGCAGCATCACACTGACTTTAGAGCTCTATCAAGTGCACCCCTGCCTCTGAAACTTGGACTACTGGAGAGACTCATGCATGCTCAGTGAGTGTATGAAATATAATCTCCTGAAATTTTGAGTTTAATGGTTTTTTTAGTTTTAAGATCTTCACCAGTACATTACACTCATTCAAATTCTAAGAACGGGGGTTGAAGCAATGAATAAAAACTGACAAAAGTCCCTGTTTTCATATTGTCTGTATATTCTTGTGGTGGAGAAAGGAAATACGCTGTACTGAATGATTGTAAGTGCTATGGAGAAAAACAACACAAGCAAGAGAGATGGGCTTAGAGTGCTGGGAAAAATGCTATTCAAGGCTGTAACACTACTAAACCTCATTTGTCATCACATACACATTTGACCTCCCTAAGACACTTAGGTGAAACTCCTTGGGGGATCCAAATTAACCACTATAAATGCTAATCCTTTATCTCTACATAGCTTTATAGTTACTTTTATGTTTGTCTTTTGAATAAAATTAATACTATTTCATGTAGGGGCCATTCATGTTTTATCCTTATAGTCTAGCATAGTGACTGCCACATTGCTAATATTCAGTAAAATGTTTATTGATAGAATGAATAAATGCATTTATGAGGCATCAGCAAGAGCCAAACACAAAATGTTTCTAATGACAATTCATTGAGTTGGAATTCACTCTGGTGTCAAATGTTCTTCTGAAGTATTGTCATGGACAGGCAAAAAATAACAAGTATCTACTTTATGGTACTTTACTAAATTAATTTATGATAAGACATTCGAGAATTAAATTAAGAAATTTAATTGAGACTGTGAGCTAAGATTGTAGTGATAATGAAGGAATAGAAACAAGTCTGGAAATAGTTGAGAAGTAGTATTAGGGTAAGAGTAATTGAATGTGGATGGTATGAAACACTATCATGAGTTTTAGCCTGGTATTGGTACAAGAATAGGCACATAGACCAATGGAACAGGACAGAGATTCCAGAAGCAAAGCCACAATTTCTCAACCAACTCATCTTTGACAAGCCTCCACCACCAACCACTGGGGAGAGGAGAACCTATTCAATAAATGGTGCTGGGAAAACTGGCTGACCACATGCAGACGATTGAAACAAGACCCCTACCATCACCATACACAAAAATTAACTCTAAATGGATCAAAGACCTAAATGTAAAACTTCAAACTATAAGAATCTTAGAAAATGCTTGGCTCAACCTGTAATCCCGCTCCTTGGGAGGCTGAGGTGAGTGGATTGCCTGAGTCCGCGGGTTCGAGACTCGCCTGGGTAACTTAGTAAGACTTCATCTCTACAATAAATTTTAAAAAAAAATTAGCTGGGTGTGGTAGCGCGTGCCTGTAGTTCCAGCTACTTGGAAGGCTGAGGCGGAAGGATTGCCGGAGCCCAGCAGGTTGAGGCTGCAGTGGATGGAAGTGGCCACTGCACTCCAGTCTAGGTGACAGAGTGAGACTCCAACTCAAAAAAAAAAAAGAAAAGAAAACGCAGGAGACACCCTTATGGAAATTGGAACTGGCAACCAATTCCTATTCAGAACCCTAAATGCCCATACCTTAAGAAATAAGATAGACAAATGGAACCTCACCAAACTAACAAGCTTCTGCAAAACAAAAGAAGACATCAAGAGAGCAGGGAGACAGCCCACAGAATGGGAAAAAATATTTGCCAACAGCATATCTGACAAAGTTCTGACATCTAGGATCTAAGGAACTCTAAGGCACCAAAAGGAAAAAAACAAACAGCTCCATTAAAAAGTGGACAAAAGACATGAATAGACACTTCTCAAAAGAAGATATATGGGCAGCCAACAGACACATTAAAAAGTGTTCAGCCTCACTCATCATCGGAGAAATGCAAATCAAAACCACATTGAGATACCACCTAACCCCAGTAAGAATGGCCATCATTAATAAAACAAAAAATAACAGATGCTGGCGAGGATGAGGAGAAAAAGGAACACTTCTACACTGCTGGTGGGAATGCAAACTAGTGCAACCTCTGTGGAAAACAGTGTGGCGATTTCTGAATGAACTAGAAATTGACCTTCCACATGATCAGCAATTCCCCTATTGGGAATATACCCAAGGAACTCAAATCATTCTACAAAAAGGATACCTCAACATGTATGTTTGTTGCAGCTCTACTGACAATAGCAAAAATATGGAACCAACCATATTGCCCATTGAAGCTGGACTGGATTTTAAAAATGTGGTACATATACACAGTGGAATATTATGCTGCCATTAAGAAGGACAAACATATGGACTTTGCAGCAATTTGAATGGATTTGCAGTTGATCATACTCAGTGATCTATCACAGAAACAAAGAACAGAGTATCGTGTGTTCTCACTCATAAGCGGAACTTGAACAATTATAATACTATAAAAAAGGGATTGGCAGTAATGAGGAACTGTCAGGGAAGGGGGGTTGGGATTGGCAGTTGAGGGAAACTACTAGGGGAGGGAGGGGCATTCCTCATTAACAAGGGTACCTGCATAATAAACATTTGTATACCTAACCCTGAATTGTACCCCACATCTTTATAGTAAAAAAAAAAAAAACTTCAAATATACTTAAAACTGCACTTAAAAAAAAATAAAATAAAATAACTATCCAGTGGGGAAAAATGAGCAAAATATTTGAATCAGACACTTCATCAAACCAAAATACACAGATGGCAGATAAGCACATGAAAAGTTGGTCATTTGTTATTAGCAAATGTAAATTATATCAAAAATGAAGTACCATTACATATTCATTAGAATAGCTAAAATTAAAAGGCAGAAAATACCAAATGTTAATGAGGATGTAGGTAATCTAAGACTTTTTGTGATTCTCACAATCAATATTATAAACACTTTGGAAATCAGTTTTTGATGTTAAGAAATACACTCAATCTAAAAACACTCTACTCCTTAGGTATTTACTTAAGAGAAATGAAAGTATATGCGTATAAAAATATGTGCACACACAAAAAGTTCATAAAAACTGCATTTGCAATAGTCAAAAACTAGAAATAACCCAAATGTTTATGAACAAGAGGATGTATAAACAAATTGTAAAATATTCTTAAAAGGAATATTATCCAGCAACATGAATAAAGCATTGATACATGCAACCTGCTGTGTGAATCTCAGAACAATTATGCTAAGTAAAAGAAGCCAGACTGCTTCCATGCCTTACTATCTCCACCCAAAAAAGAATACATGGTTTATAATTCAATTCAGGTGAAACTCAAAGAAATATAAGCTAATCTAAAGTGGCAAAAGATATTCCAGTGGTTGCCTGAGGGGAGGGTGTCTCATGACTGGAGTGACAGAAGCGTTAGAAAAGGGTCCAAGGATCATTTCACATGATTTGATGTTATGAATGTGTTCAGTATCTTGATTGTTGGGATGGTTTCACAAGTATATACATATGTCAAAACATAACAAATTTTATACTTTATATGAATTTATTGCATGCCAATCATACTTCCATAAAAGCTGTTTAAAATATAATGTATTAATAAAATTGATCTAGTTATTATTTTAATATGAAAAATACCAATTAAAAATTCATGTATTTCTAAATATTTTTAGGTAAAACAATAAAAAGTTTATTCCCCCCTTTGGGAAGGATCTATATCTTTACTTACAGAACTATATTCAAGATGAGAATTTTACTTTTTTTCTAAAATCACACAATTTTTTACATAATTACTTCTAATGGAGTTTGATCAAGATGCTAAATATGAGATAAAATAACCATATATATCCACCTATTCTATCACCTATTTTTCTAGTCTGCATTTTATTCCTCATAAACCATGATTTTATTTACTATTATTAATAAATATATAAAGACAATTAAAATATACTCTACCTTCTAGGTCATAGACTTTAATTTAAAAAACAACTAAGAAGGCAATAGTGCCATATTCCTAAAACATAATCTACATGAGTAGTGGTGATTTGGAGGGAGGCCCAGGAAGATTTAGGAGCTCCACAGGCACAGTAATCTCAAAGAGAGCTTCTGCTTGCTCCTCCTCAGAGCTTGCTTGACATCTTTGTTCCTCAGGCTGTAGATCAAGGGATTCAACATGGGGATGACAATGGTGTAAAAGATGGACACTACTTTACTTTGCTCCATGGAGAAGATGGCACTGGGCTGTGCGTACATAAAGAAAACAGTACCAAAAAAACAAGCACACTCCAGTTAGGTGGGAGGCACATGTGGAGAAGGCTTTCTGGCGTCCTTGCACTGTCTGGATCCTCATGATTGTCGAGATGATGTAGATGTACGAGACTAGAATGATCAAGAAGGTACTGACAATAATGGAGCCACATAAACCAAGAAGAACCAGTTGGTTTATAAAGGTATCTGAACACGCCAGAGTCAAGAGTGGGGGCACATCACAGAAAAAGTCATTGATCTCATTGGACCCACAGAAGGGCAACCTGAAGGTCATGGTTGTCTGAGTGACGGCATTGACTACTCCCCAGAAGTAGGACCCTGACACTAACAGCACACAGACCTGGTAAGACATGCTCACAGAGTAGAGAAGAGGGTTGCAGATGGCGATGAAGCGGTCATAGGCCATGGCAGCCAAGAGGAATGCCTCTGCGGTACCAAAGAGAGACAGGAAAAAGAACTGAGCAGCACACCCCTCAAAGGACACTGTGTGATGCTCTTTCATGCAGTTCACCAGAGCTCTTGGTGCAGTGGTGGAAGAATAGCAGATGTCCAACAAGGAAAGGCTTTGAAGGAAGGCATACATTGGGGTGTGGAGATGTGCATCCACCCTGATGATTACAATCATGCCAAAGTTTCCCACCACAGCTATGACATACAGGACTAAAAAAATAAGAAATATCATTGTCTGCATTCCCGCACCCCCTTGGAATCCAAGTAGAACAAACTCTGAGACATATGTAAAATTTGCCATTGTGTAAGAGCTGCAAGAGAGACAGAGGCAGAAATGAGATGGGAAAACAAGGAAGGAGAAAATTTGTAAGCCAAGTATTACTTGATGCTCACAACATTAAGTTCAATTAGTTTGAGATCCTTATATGGCATTAAAAACATTCTGCTTATGTTCTTGAGAATAATGCTTTGGTCTACTGTATTCCATATGCTGGGAAAAAGAAAAGGTTCTGCTGCAAAGGAGAGGAAATGGAAATGCACAAGTATTAGCATACACATAGTCTGTATCTATAGATATGCCACTGTATTATTCAACTTTAATCTCTCAAGCAATATGTGGGAGAGGAATCTCTAATTTATTTCAAGACACATTTATTTCAGTTTTTATAAATTACCATGTGGGCCTCTTGAGAGGTCATCATATCACACTATCTATTTCATATACATTTAACAGATTGATAAAATTTTTGTTCTAAAGTGAAAGAAATTTGATGATACATGCTAGGTTTTTGAAATAAATTGACAACTTTCTTAAATCAGTGATTATCAAAACTATTTTTTACCTGTAATAGCTCCTTCTCTGATATATTTCATTTGGATAAATATTATAAATTAGACAACCAAAATACATTTAAGCAGTCTATCCTAAGACCATGTGAATTACAGTAAGTTGGAATTTCATTATAGGATGCAATTTTTCATCCATGGAATAGAAAGCATGGGGAATAGCAATTTGTGTGTGTGTGTTTGTGTGTACATGTGTGTACATGTATATGTGTGCATGTATTTATGTGCATACAATCATTTGGAAATTTGCTAATACTATTTCTTATTCCATACAAAATAGAAATAAACATACTTACCCTGGGAAGATTAAATGGCAGTGTACATGACAGCTTTTGTTCAAAGTACATGCAAAATGAAAATGAATTTTCCCTTTTCTTATGAACTCCACCATGGTATAAAAATTTGTACTAATTCAGTAACTCTTAATTAAGTTATTTTCTCAGAGAGACGGTATCAGACTTTAAAAAAAATCATTAACAACTTTCAAATCTCCAGATATTTGGGATCTCATAAAACCACAATCATGCTTCCATGATTTTCTTACTTTTCCTCTTCTGAAAATGTATCCCAACCTAATATGGGATCATAATTTGTTTGCTTCTACATAAGCTCCAAGCGAAGAAATATTGTGTTACTTTCTGATCTAACTTAAACAACTAGAATAGAACTCAACTGAGTCAAGACCCAAATGAATGTATTGAATGAATGAGTAAATGATTCCTCTTTACAACATGGCACTGAATAGATTTGACTTTACATCCTTTTTCTAAAGGCACAGTATAATAAAATCCCTTGCTTTGAATATTAGGGTTTACATTAGGGAAATAAAGATTCTGAAACCTAAGTACCTTAATTCTGAGTAGAAATAAGCAAATCACAAGGCCATTCCAACTTTAAAGAGAAGCAAAGCAAGTCATTTTTATGTAAAATAGCAGTTTACAGTTTTGAAACTTTTGCAGGTATGGTCAATGTACTTGGTTGAACTCAAATAAAACAAACATGGTGTGGATTCTACCATTTTATCTTAGAAGGAGGCAAGTAATAGATGCTGCCAAAAAACCAGTGAATGTCCTTGTCTCACGAAAGGTCATTCATTTTCCTGGAAGAGTTAGTGGAACAGAATCTCACAAAAGAAAGGTGCTGGGCATGGTGACTCATGCCTGTAATCCTAGCACTTTGAGTGTCCGAGGTGGGTGAATTTCTTGAGCCCAAGAGTTCAAGCCCAATCTTGGAACATAAAGAGACTTTCTTTCTACATACACACATATGTGCGCACACACTATTATACAGGTGTGTTGGTGCTTGCCTGTAGTCCCAGCTACTTGGAAGGCTGAGACAGGAGAATTGCCTGAGCCCAGGAAGTTGAAGATACATGGAACCCCTCCACTCTAGCCTGAGCAACAGGAATATGTATATATTACCAGCACTTGATTTTTTGAGTTTTGGAGTTTTTTTGACACATTGGAGAACCTGACGTCTATATAACCAAAGGTCGCACTTTTAGGTGTTTTGGAGAGGAATATTTATGATTGCACTGTATCCGATTGACATAGAAAATAAAAGTCCATAAACCCAATTCTGAAATAAGAAGGTAAGATTTATTGGACAATTGTCATAAGATAATCATCTAAAAGAAACCCACCAACCTCTCTTTATTTTATTTAACACTCATAGAAGCCCATGTGCTTTATGCTAATATTCATAAGTTTTACAAGGGACATTCAGAAATGTGCCAAGGTCTCTCCCTTTAGAAAATAGTCAAATTTTTCTGCCTGACTATGGTCTATTCTTCTGGCCCCACATTGACTTACCATTGATTTTAATCCAAGATCTCAGGTCAAGATCAGTGCTACTAGTAATGTTGTGTGCTATTGCTTTAGATTTTTTTGCTAGATTATTATCCTTTGCTACAAGGCATTCACTGTACTTATCAGAATTCTGCTATCTAAAGAAGTAGCACAGGGCCAGGCTCGGTGGCTCAACCTGTAACTCCAGCACTTTGGGAGGTTGTGGCGAATGGATTGCCTGAGCACGTGGGTCTGAGACTAGACCGGGCAACCTGGCGAGACCTCATCTCTACAGTAAATAAAAATTAAAAAAAAATTAGCCAGGCATGGTAACAAGAACCTGTAGTTCCAGCTACTTGGAAAGCTGAGGCAGAAGAATAGCCGGAGCCCAGCAGGTTAATGCCACTGCGCTCCAGCCTGGGTGGCCTAGTGAGACACCAACTCTAAAAAAAAGTAGCACAATACAGTAATAAACGCAAATGATCAAGCATGGGTTCTAATTCTGACTAGGTCAGTAAGGAGTTTTGTGATAGGAAATATACGCATAAAATCCTCTGAGATGGAATCTTTGAAATAGAAGATTGCCAAGAGGTATTCATTGTGAATACTGCTACATTTTCCCATTGTATCTTACTCTATCTGTTCCTTATATCTATGGAAATAAGGTGGAAAATCTAATGAAACACTATCCATGGATGTCAGAATACTTGCAGTCTTTTCTTGGAGAAATATCATTCAAAAACATTAACTTATAAATTAAAAGATTATCTGAGAAAATTATGGTGTGAAAATCAGTATGATATTACAGAATGCAAACTCTAAATCCAAAAATACATTTCAAACACTTACTCCTATTCTGCCAATCCCCCAGTGAAAATGTTGAGCAATGAGCTTTGTGCTGTTCTATAATAAGATAGACTGAGTAAATTTCTCTTCTTGGACAAGGTCCCAATCACCATACAGATATCTCATTTGACCCTTATGAAAACCATATAAGATTTTATTGTAACTGTTTTTATTTCGCAGAGTGGAAAAATGAGGTTGAGGGAGTTAGACAATTTACCCAAGTTCACACTGCTAATAAATAGGGGAGTCACAACTTAAACTAGGAAACTAGGTTCCAGAAGTCATACAACAGTGCTTATTTATTAGGAAGGAAATAGGGCATTCTTACTTTTAATTTTATCTGTCTTCTTAAAAAAGAAATTAAAGCATTTATATTTCTATAAGACACTTGTATTTTAAATTGGCATCAGTAATCTTTATTTTAAAAGGTCCAAATATTGGTCAATGTGTTGTAAAATAACCCTGAACATTTTAGAGTCTTATGTGAAATTAACACAGTGGTGTGAGTACTATACCAGAGAGAATCAACGTAGTGTAGTGGTTACCATCAGGGACTCGTAACAGAAGCCCTGGGTTCAAACACTTACTAGCTGTGCTCCCTTGGACAATTGTCTTATTCTTTCCATATTTTAGTAAAATGTCTGTCAAATGTGGGTAATAAGAGTTTGTGCTTCATTGTAAAAACTAAAGCATTTCATAGATTAAATAGTTCGAAGATCCCCTGGTACATAATCAGCAAAATGTGAACAATGAAGCAAGTATTGTCATCATTAGCCATATTATTTTTAGAGTCCATTATTGACCAGTGCTATTTTAATTAAGTTCTGCTATGTTCATAGATTAATTGGGGTTTATCAGTAAGCTGTGATTGATTTAGATTTCCTACCTAATTTAATAGAATTTAAAATAACTTACCTGAATTGGTCACAGGGTCTTTAAGCAAGCATTTTATGTTCTGAATAAAATAAACCATACCTAAATGGACTGCTTGTCTTCCTTACTTTCTAACTTACTCTTAGGTGCCTCATCAGCTCTGCAGTTAGTAATATTCATGCAAAATTTCCACAGCACAATTTTGCCAGAGACAAGTGTGAGAATTATAATACTGCTTCCTTAGCGTTGGTCATTTGAGATTGATTCCCCAAGGTTTTGTATAAACAAGAGTAGTTTGACTCAATCAAGTGCTTTAACTTGGCAAGAAGACAGAATAAGTTCGTAAAGATTTGAGAACAAAACAAACAAAATATCATAACGTCTATCTTTAAACAATAGTAAGTATGTCATACTTGCTAGTTTTAGGACTGAAAATTTTAATGGAATTTTATCGCTTTTCTCTAGGCCATGGTCATTGATCTAGAACAATATGAATACATATGATCAACTCTAACAAATATTGGCCAGATTTCTAGCTTTTTAATGATCTAATCAAATCCAAGAATACAAATAAATTATTTAGATATATTTTGTAATATATTTTAAATGATATTTTTCTTAAATTGACTTTAATAGGAGATAAGTAGCAGAAAAGAAATAAGAATTTTGCTTTTTGTGTTTCTGTATATAACTAAAAATATCCAAAATACTTTTAATAATTACTGTTAATGTATGCTGTATATAATGTATAAGAAAATAATTGCTTGTATTACCACTGAAATATTTCTAATGACATATTATTTCTAAAATTGCATATTTAAGAATGAAGGAATTGAAACGTTAAGAAATTATTGTAACTTCATTTAGAGAGAAACTGATGGAGTTAGAATTTGAATAAAGTGCAAACTAAATTCCATAGACTGTGCAGTTTGTCCTCATATTCTCTGAGACATTATTGAAATGGTTTGGATTCTATATTGGCACATAACAAGGATTACATTCTATTATTCATTTTAGGAAACTCAGTAAAATGGAATGAACTCTCTTGTCTAGAAATCTAACATTATGATTCTAAAAGTGTAATTAATGCAAAAATACCATCTATGACTTATTAAATGTTATGGCACATGTTGTGCAAAAAACAAGGTAAATAAATACCTCTATGTCTGCAGGTGTTTTCTGGTGAATAATAAAATGAACACAAGATTCAAATAAACGCAGTAAAGAAGGCTTAATAGGAGAGATGAGAAAAGTCAATGAGGGTTTTACAGGGGAATAGTATACATAGTTTAAGATACCTACTTAGAAAAGATGGAATATGAAACTGTGGTGAGAATAAATGTGTTTATAAAATTACTAGGTCATTCCGGTAGAAAGAAAAACAACCAAACTGGATTTAACTGCACTTAATCACATATATTCTGCCTATAGGAGTCTCACTTCACCTTTAAGGATGCAAGTAGATAGGAAGTGAAAGGATGGAAAAATATATTTCCTAAAAATGGAAACAAAAAAGGACAGCGGTAACTATACTTTAATTAGGTAAAATAAATTTTGAGTTAAAAACATTAAGACAAGATAAAGGAGGACATTACATAATTTATCAGATGGATATAACAATTGTAACTATGTATGCAACCAACATAAATAGACGAAGCAAATATTAATAGATCATAAGGGAGAGACAGAATGTAATATAATGATAACAGAAGAGTTTGTTATACTGCTTTCATGAATGGACAGATCATTCAAACAGTATCAGTGAGGAATCACTGGGCTGGAACCACACTTTAGATTAAATGGACAAAACAAATATACAGAGAAACTTCCATCCAGCAATATCAAAACACATTCAAATGTACATAAAACATTCTCCAGGATAGATCATATGCTGGCTATAAAACAAGACTTAACAAATTTATTAAGACTGATTAATATCATGGATCTTTTCTGGCCAAAATTAATTTCTAAATTAAAAATTAATAACAAAATAAATTTTGGAAAATTCACAAACACAAAATTAAACATTCTTCTGAACAACCAGTTAGTTAAAAAACAAGTTAAAATAGAAATTTAAAAAGTATTTCAAGACAAATATAGAAACAAAATTTGTCAAAATTCATTGAATACAGAAAAAGCAGTTGTAAGAAGGAAGTTTATAACAATAAGTGTCTACATCAAACAAAAAGAAATGCCACAAGTAAACAGTCTCTGATCTAACACCTTGAGGAACTAGAAAGAGAAAAACAAAGCTAAGATGTAGTAGAAGGAAGAACGTGATAAAGACCAAAACAGAGGTAAATGAAAGCGACTAGAGAAATATAGGAAAGATCAATGAAACTAAAATTTTATTTTTTGAAAATGACAAAATTGACAAACTTTTACTAAACTGATGAAAAAAAGAGAAGATATGAATAACTAAAATTCGAAATGAAGGTGGGTACACTATAATTGATACCACAAAAATGCCAATGATCATAAAAGAATACTAAGAAAAATTGTATGCCAAAAATTGAATAACCTAGAAGAAACATAAAATTCTGGACACATACAACTGTTTAAGACTGAATCATGAAGAAATGGAAAATCTGAACAAACTAATAATGAATAAGAATACTGAATTATTAATTCTTTAAAAGTCTCTCATCAAAGAGTAAATCAGGCTGAATTCTACCAAATATTAAAAGAAGAACTAACACCAATACTCTTCAAATTCCTCCAAAAAATTGAATAGGAATACTTCCAAACTCATTTTACAAAGCCAGCATTAACTTTATACCAAAGCTAGACAAGACAACACACACACACACACACACACACACACACACACACACACAATTATAGGTCAATATCCCTGATAAACACAGATATACAAAATATTGGCAAACTTTTAATAGCACACTAAAATGTCATTAAATGTGACTAAGTAGGTTTCATCTATGAGAGGCAAGCATAGTGCTATACAAAAATATATGCAAATCTATAAATGTACCATATTAATATTAATACCGTAGCATATCAACAGAATGAATGACTTCAAAAAAACAAAGAATCATCTCAAAAAATTGCAGGAAAAAAAGTTGACAAAGTTCAACATGATTTCTAGCTTTAAAAAATACCTCAACACATTAGGTATAGAAAGAATGTACAATAAAGTACATCAACCCAACAAAGTCCATATCTGAAAAAAAAACTCCAGTTAAAACAATAACAAATGGTGAAAATTTGAAATCTTTTTCTCTAAGGTCAAGAACAAGATAAGGGTGCCTGCTTACACCATTTATATTCAGCATAATGTTGAAAGTTCTAGCCAGAGTAATTATGCAAAAGAAAAACCCCAATTCAAAAAAAGAAGTTAAATTGTCTCTGCAGATGTGATAAAAAACATGAAAAACTCTACCAAAAAAACTTATTAGAATTAGGATTAATTTAAAAATTCAGTAAAGTTGCAAGATACAAAATTAAAATATACAAAATTAGTAGTATTTCTACTAATGCAGAAAAAGAAGTTTAGCAAATTATCTGAAAAATAAATTATACTACAAGCAAATTATCTGAAAAGGAAATTAAGAAAATTCCATTTATGAGAGCTACAAAAATACTTAGAAATAGATTTAACTAAAATTATAAAGCACTGATGAACAAAATTAAGACACAGAATACAGAAACATGTCTTGTGTCCATAGATTGGAGAAAGTAATACTGTTAAAATGTACACTGCAACTCATACCACAGAGATATAAAGAATCAGAAGAGACTACTCTGAAATATCATATATAATATATGCTGTACAATCTATTGTGAAAGTAGTAAATACCAGAATGAAAGCATTTTTTGTCAGATTCAAACAAGCTAGAGCCAGTAGTGCACAAAGAGTGAGGATGTATGCTTGCATTAGAATCTCTCAAAGACGCTAAAGTAACCCCACAAGAAATAATTTATTTAGGACTACAGCAGTTCAGACAATGTGCTCTCAAGACAACGTTCGCTCAGTAAAAGCATCTCCACCATGAACTGATACCAACTCTGGCTATGATTCCCCGAAAACAAGGAAATCTGTTTCCAAGCATTTTATGTGAGCTTCTTTTTCCAATGAAATATTGCTTTACCCTTCCCTCTTCAGATGCAAATGTGTCTTGACATAACTGTGCATTTCAAGTTATAATCCACATTTCTAATTTCCAAATAAATTCTATACATTTGTAAATTTTTCTGAAATGTTTTGGTTGATGCTATCAAGACTGAATTATGAAAAAAAAAGATAGGAAATCTAAACAAACCAATAATGAGTGAGAAAACAATCAGTAATCAGACACATGTCATCAAAGCAAAGCTAAGGACCCCATGGCTTCACTGCTGAATTCCTCCACGGTAAATACTACTCAGAATGATCTAGTAATTTAACATAATTTATATACAAATCCCTATGGCTTTTTTTCACAGAAATAAAAGAAAAGCTATTCTAAAATTTATATGGAACCAAAAAAGACCCTAGATTTCTAAAGTAACCTAGAGTGAAAAGAAAAAAACAGCTGGAGCCATCATACTATACAACTGCAAAATGTACTTCAGGCTGTAGTAATTTTTAAAAAGCATGATATTGTCATAAAAAGAAATACACAGATCAGAAAAACAATAAAGAATTAAAAAATACTACTGTGCATTTATGATCAATTGATATATAACTGAAAAAGCCCTGAACACTGTTGATAGGAATGTAAACTGAGTTTACCTGAAACTGCAAAACTGCAAAAATAAAAAAAAACTTAAGAAAAAAACTCCATGATACTCATCTTGGCAATAATGTTTGGATAGGAAGCAATCCACAGAATGTAGTTACAACCGACAGAATAGGAGAAAATATTTGTAAACCATACATCTTGTAAGGAGTTCGTGTGTAAAACATATAAAGAACTCAAAGAAATCAAAAGGAAGAAAAGGTATGCCTTAATTTTAAAATGGGCAAAAGCCTTGAATAGACATTTCACAAAAGTGAACAACCAAATGGCTATTAAATATGCGAAGCAGTCTCTACATCACTAACCCCGGGGAAATGTAGATTAGAACCTCAATGAGATATTGCCTTGCATCTATTAAAATTGCTTTACCATCAAAGTCACTAAAGAAAAGTGTTGGTGAAAGTGTAGAGAAGAGAAAACTCCCATACAATGCTGATGGAAACATAAATTGGTGCAACCATTATGAAAAGAAGTATAAAGGTTTCTAAGAAAATCTAAAAGACAACTATTAATATTATATGGCCCATCAATTCCTCTTCTGGGTATTTACCCAAAGGAAATGAAATCTGTAGACCAAACACATATCCACACTCCCATTTTCATTACAGCATTATTCACAATAGCCTAGATATAAAAACAACCTAAGTATCAAAGATGTGAGCAATATTAAAAAAGAAGAATCTCCTGCCATTTGTGTCAAAATGGATGAACCCAAAAGACGTTATGCTAAATGAAATAATCCAAACACAAAAAGACAAATACTACATGGTCTCTCTTATTTGATTATATATTTGCTTATAATTTGATTATATATTTGTTATATTTGATTCCACGCATGCCAAAAACTGTATACACATTTTAAGAGATGTTGTCGGTGTATTACTTTTCAAAGTTGAACTGAATTACGGTAACAATGTAAAATTGCAGAAGTCAAATGTGACTTGTATTTATCTTTTGTTTCCAGTATATATTGAGCATTAAAATTTTAATACAGTTTTTAAAAATGTGTATACAGGTTTGGCACTCTCTGTGTGTGTACCAAATATATATATATATATATATATATATATATATATGTATAATATGCAAATGGAGGACAGAATTTGTTATCAGTGGTGGGGCAAAGAGAAGGAATGAGGAGATGCAGGCCAAAGAGTACAAAGTTGTCTTTATGGAGGATGAATAAATCTAGATACCTATTGTATAGTATCAGGATTATAGCTAATAATGTATTGTATACTAAACAATTAAGAGAGTAGGTTTTAGTTAATCGTAACAGAAACAAAAGAGATGATTAATATGTTATTGACTTCACCAAAGTAATTATTTAAATATATATATATGTATATAAAAACATCATACTGCACACCTTAAGTATATACTATAGAGAATGATGCCACAAACGTGGCAGAGTAGAAGCAATCTGGCCTCATTTTTTTCATGAAAAATTTAAAAACCAACTATTCAGTGCCAAGATTGTCACTACCAACATCACAGAACTTAAAGTGTAGGCTGTGAAAATTCCTGGTGCCACAGAGAAGTAAAAATCTGTGATTAGAATGTAAGAGAAACCAACTTCTCTATGCGTAATACTCCTCCCTCAAACTTAAAGGCCCTTCATTAAAAAAATTCCCCAAACTCATGGTTTCTACACTGAAATAACTGAGGTCAAAATGGACAGCCACATTCCCTATTACCTTGAGTTCCTGTGCAGGAACCATTTCAAACAAAGTAGATGCCAAATCAGAGAAGTGGAAGTGGTTCAACAGCACCATACTGGAAGAAGCATATTCCGTGGGTCCTCTGGACTGAAACTCCTAGCCAGCATCACTAAAAAACCAGAAATCTGCTTTGAAACCATCAACTCCCTAATCTGGGAAGGGCAGCACTTAAAATTTTTGCAAAACCCATGGAAAACCTGGGCTTAGGCACTATCTGGTGCCATAAAAAAGACAGCAATCTAGGGCTAAGTAATTCTATGGGCAAACTACACAAAACCTATAAATGCACATATGCTAGAGAGACCAACCAGCCCAGACAGCAAAGACTGTAATAAATAGCACACTCTTAAGTACAAAGACATAGATGCATGTCTACAAGAAAAATAGCTAACAAGAAACCATGACCTTCCCAAATAGAAGAAGCAAGAGGTCAGTGAAAGACCCCAGCAAGACTCTAATATGAGAAGTCTCAAAGCAAGAATTCAAAATAATAGTCATGAGTAAATTCAGTTAATTCCAAGGTAATACAGAAAAACAATTCAAAAAATTATCAGAGAAATTTAGCAACTGGATTTAAATAACAATGAAAATCAGAAACTCCGTAACTGAAAAATACATTGACTGAACCGAAAAATGTATCAAAGGGTCTCAAGAGTGGAATTGATCAAGCAGAGGAAAAACTTACTGAACACAAAAATAAGTCATTTGAAAATACACAGTAAGAGGAGTAAAAAGAAAAATAGAATGGAAAATTCCTACAAAGTCTAAAAAATAGCCTCAAAAGAGAAATTATAAAAGCCATTGTACTTTAAGAGGGAGATGAGAAAGAACAAGGAGTTGAAATCTTATTTTTAAAAATTGAGAACGGAAAAATTTTGAAACCTGGAGAAAAATATAAATATCCAAGTAGAGGAAGGTTAAAGATCATTAACAGATTCAACCCAAATAAGACCACCCCAAGAAATGTAATAATCAAACTCCCAAAGGTCAAGGACAAAGAGAGAATTCTAAAATCAGCAAATGAAAAGAAACAAATATCATATAGAACTTTTATTTGTCTGGCAACAGGTTTTCAGCAGAAACTTTACAGGCCAGGAGGGAATAGGATGACATATTAAAAGTGTTGAAGGAAAAAGAAATGCCACCAGAGGAAACTAAACTTTAAAAAGATATTCTTCATGCATGAAGAAGAAATAACAACTCTCAGATGAACAAAAGCAGAGTGAATTCATCACCACGAGACATGTCTTGCAAAAAATACTAAAAAAAGGTCTTCAATTTGAATGAAAAGAATGTTAATGGACAACCGAATATCATCTGCAGTTATAAAACTCACTGGTAAAAGTAAGTACACAAATTCAAAATAATCTAATACTGTAACTGTAATATGTAAACCACTTACATCTCTAGTAGTAAGACTAAAAGACAGGCATATTAAAAAATGATAATTAAAATAATTTGTTAAGAAGTAGATAATTTTAAAAAGACATAAATTAAGAAAACAAAAAGTCAAAATATGGGGGATAGTGTTAAAGTTAGAGCTTTTTTATTTTTTCTTTATTTATCTTCTTTGCAATCAAAGTTAATTTGTTATCTGTTCATAAAAATGTGTTATAACTATACAGTGTTAATTGTAAGCATCATGGCAACCACATAGCAAAAACCTATGACAGATAAAATTAAAAGCAAAGAATTAAAACATACTATCAGAAAATAAATCACTTTACCACAAATGAAAACAGTAAGAAAGAGGAACTGGATAAAAGAAGTTACAACACAATTAAAACAAAAGTAACAAAATAGCAATAATAAGTCCTTATATATATTATAATATTGAATGTAAATAAACTAAATTCTTCAACTAAAAGGCAGAGCAGGTGAATGCATTAAACAACCCAACTATACACTTCTTACAAGAAACTCATTTCATCTATTAAAAACACACACAGACTGAAAGTGAAAGGATGAAAAAAATAAGCCATGCAAATGGAAACTCAAAAAGAACAAGAGTAGTTATATTTCTATCAGATAAAATATACCTCAAGTCAAAAACTATAAAAGGAGATAAGGAATGTTATTACATAATGATAAAAGAGCCAAGTCAGCAAGAGAATACAACAACTGCAAACAGATATAGATACATTAGAAGAACAAAATATATAAAGTAAATATTAACAAATCTAAAGAAAGAGCTAGACTGCAGTACTATAAAAGAGAAGGCTTTAACACCCCATGTTTCTATCCCCATACACAAAAGTCAACTCAAAATGGATCAGAGACCTAAACATAAAACCTCAAACTATAAGAACCTTAGAAAATGCAGGAGACACTCTTATGGAAATTGAAA
>CAUYQG010137900.1:0-10055 GCA_963574415.1 Tarsius wallacei | reverse complement strand
GAGTGGATTGCCTGAGCCCGCGGGTTCGAGACCCACCTGGGCAACTTGGCGAGACCTCATCTCTACAATAAATTTTAAAAATGAGCCGGACATGGTAGCATGCACCTGTAGTTCCAGCTACTTGAAAGGCTGAGGCGGAAGTATCGCCGGAGCCCAGCAGGTCGAGAGCAGCCACTGCACTCCAGTCTGGGCGACAGAGTGACTCCAACTCAAAAAAAAAAAAAAAAAGAATTTAAGTGCTTTGAGGGCAGAGATCTGGGACACTGCAGGCACCCTATAAGAATGAATTTAATAAATAGAATATTGTAGACTAAAATAAGAAATCCTTGAAGAGGTCTCCAGGTCTCTTAAATTAAGTCTATCTGGAACTCAAGACTACTTCTTGCTGCTCTCAGTCTTGTACATTTGGCAAAATTGCCCTCAATGGACTCTCAAAAACATGAAGATGATGCCCTGGAGATGTCGCTCTGCCCTCCGCTTGATGCAGCCTTTCCCATTTTAGAGTTCTGAGCCTAAGGATACCTACTGAAGGAGCTGGTACATTGAACTTAGATTGGCGATTCCAACTTTAACCCCAACTCTTTCATTTACTGGAGAGAGAAAATTATCAATCTCTTTGAACCTCAGATTCCTCTTCCATAAAGTGGGGAGATAATAGTACTTACCTTGCAACATTGATATTTGTAAAATATTTGGAGCCTCACGTGTGTTAGTTAAATCTACATGTGGGGTACTAATGTTTAGGAATTATTGTCCTGTTTTCTGATATTTTAATTCCTTACAAGTTATTCCTCCTACTTCTTTATGGAATTTAGACTTTAGTATTTTTGTCCCTTCCATTACTGTTTCCTGATGTGGGTGAAGGGTTTTGAAGTCTTCCTTTAACAGAAGGGCAAGTGGGCAGTATTTGTGCCTCTGGCCTGAAAGCTCCAGAGAAGTGGGGAAAGAAGGCTAGTCTACCAGTCATGGCCTCATAAGACTGTTGGCAATGCTTCTAGTATGAGTCATAAACTGTCCTGCATTGTGGCATCTTGAATTCCCCAAGCAACAAAGGTAATAAAGAAAAAAGCAAAAGAAAATGGAAACTTTGGGGTAAATTTAATGACAATCTAAGTAGAATGTCTTCTTGTGGAAGTTATAGAAAGCATTTTATTTATTTGTTTACTTTTAGTGATAATCTTAAAACTAACTGTGGTAGAAACACAGTGGAAGTTATTAATTAGAAAGATGAAGACAATGCTAACTTTAATTCTCTCCATTTGAGCCCATTAATTCAAACTAATTTGCTATAAAATAAATCCAGGATGAAGGTTTGCTAGACCTTTGTTATTTTCTGCCAAGCTTCTTCACTTTTTTTTGTGGGCAGCAAAGGATGATTTTATTGATTTGCTGTTTGCAAAGACATGTTTTTGGCAAAGACCTTGTTACAGTGAATCTAGCAATTTCTAACTCGAGTAGTCATGCCTCCCTTAACCATAGGAACATATCCTGAGAAATGTGTCATTAGGTGATTTTGTCATTGTTTAAACTTCATTGAATGCATTTACACAAACCTGGATGGTACAGACTATTACACACCTAAGCTGCATGGTATAGCCTATTACCATCCTGGAAACATACACCCTGTTGCTGAATTGAATACTATAGGCAAGTGTACCACAATGGTAAGCATTTGTGTAACTTAATATATCTAAACATGAAAAAGATACAGTAAAAATAAGATATAAAAGACAAAAAAAATGGCACACCTATGGACACTTACGATGAATGCAGCTTGCAGGACTGAAGTTGCTCTGGGTGAGTCTGTTAGTGAATGGTGATTGAATGCGAAGGCCTGGGATGTTACTAGAAACTAATGTAGACTTTATAAACACTAAACTTTGGCTACACTAAAACTAAAACGATGTTTTTTTCTCTGATGATAATTTAAACTTTGCTAGCTGTAATGTTTTTACCATATAAACATTTAATTAAAAAACTTTTTTGACTCTTATGTAATAACACAACTTAAAACATAAACACATTGTACAGCTGTACAAAAGTATTTTCTTTCTTATATTCTTACTCTATTTGTTTTCTTCTGTTTAAAACTTTGTAAACAACATTTTTGTTAAAAACTAAGAAACAAGCACACACATCAGCCTAGGTCTAAAAGAGTCAGAGTCTTCAATCTCATTGTCTTTTACTTCCACATCTTGTCCCACTGAAAGGTCTACAATATCACTAGATGATAGGAAATTTTCAGCTCTATTATAATCTTATGAAACCACCATATATATGTAGTTCATTGTCGACTGAAACATCATCATGCAGTGCATGGCCTTACTTTATTTTTTAAAGTAGACACAAAACAACTTATATAGCAGTTTTATTTTATTCTATTTAATTTTATTTTAGAGTTGTGTGGTACAAGTGAGGATTTACTATGTAAGTTGCATGTAGATGAAACTTGGGCTTCTAGCTGTCCTTTTTCGTCCAATAGTGGACCTGATACCCAGTGCGTTGCCATGTGCCCCATCTTCTTTCCCTCCCATAGCAGTGTCCAGTGTCTGCCAATCCCAATCCTGTGCCCATGTGACCAGTGATCATGGCCCGCTTGTCACAGAGCAGTTTAAGATCTATTATATATATATATATATATCCATTTGCTTTCAATGCCAAGATGTGCTATTTTTATGCTTGATTTTTTTTTCAGTAAACATAGACTACAAACCTGAGCTTATCCTTGCTTTCTTATATGTTGTCTTTGTGATAAGCAGTTAGCATTAGGCCTAGTTTGCAGGAATCATCTGTGCGCATTTATTCTCAAAATGGGATCTATGTATTCCATATTTCTTGCCTATGCTGAGTATGAAATATAATAAGTTAAGGGATAAGACTTGGGTTCAGGAGGCACGTACTTCTACCACCTAGTTCCTCTATAATATTTAACAGGTTAATTAAACTCTCAGATTCTGAATCCTAGCAGAATTTTTGTGCATACTAATATATGGTATGTGTAAGTGGTATTGCACTGTATTTTCAGAGCAGACTCTGTGATGAGGATTCTTGAGGAAGTGGTGAAAGTGCTACCAGAGAAAGTAGAAAAGGAGGAGCTGGGGGAAGCAGGACTGGGAAGGTGGAATGTCAAGCAAGGATATGATTTCAGGCAGAGTCCCAGTCTCTGGATGATCCTGCAGAAGGGAACTCTCTTATGCAAATTATACCTCAGATTTTATCATGACTTAAGGCAAGAGAACTGGGCTGTCTTTCTCCCTCGACTAATCAATCTGGCTACAAAATACAGTGGAACCATGAGCTCTCAGGCACTTCTTGATCTCTGCCTCTTGGGCACAAATGTTCCATCAAACTAAGAGGCATTCTAGCTACCAAGCTGAGTCACAATACAGGTAATTAAATAAAGCAAAAGCATAGAGACACAGCAAAAACACTGGGAACTAACTGGTAACAGGGACCCAAGGGGATCTGGGCAGAGTACTAACAGTGTCCACTACAATAATAAATTGTAAAGTTTCAACAAATATGATTTCCTTTCCTTTCTTTTTCTAAACAGTCTTCACTTCATATATACTGACTTCCTAGTTTTTGACGACTTGAGGTTAGAGACTGCATACTTTTTAGTATCAATGGCAAGATATCACTGGCAATGAGAACTTCCTGGGCCCAAAGGAATGAGAACGCAAGTCATAACTTGTGAAACTAAGATGGTTATTTATTCATAATTTATTATTAATCTCCGAGCCATATAGGGATGGTAGGACAAAAGTTGGTATTGTTTGTTGTTGCTACAGAGAACAATAGTAATTTCAACTAGTCTCTCTTTTTTAATTTAATTGATTAATAAGATGTCATATTTCAATCTCAAGATATTTTAATACACATTAAAATTAGCTTTAGTAATTACAGGCAAGGTAAAAGACTTACACAGGAAACTAGCAGTTCTGACAAATTCATCAGAGGTAATCATTCTTTGGTGTACTTAAGATAAGAACAAGAACCAAATAGCAATTTAGATAAGAAATGAAACCTGGTGCTTTCACCAAAACATTGCCTATCGGGAACTTTCAACAACTGCCAGCTCAGACTCATTTCCATTAAAAGCAAATGCAATTAAGAGGCAAGGATAAGAGGAAGAAATTGCTTTGGACCCTTACTGGGTTGTTCTATTGATCATGCTGGACGGTTAAGTGCTGTTTGTGTATCTCACATAGCTTTCCACATTTGGGTTCTGCAGAACTAACAGTGAGAAAGAACTGTCCGGTGATCTATACCCTATGGGTCAGGACAGCTGTCCAGCAATGTAAATTTCTGCAGATGTAAACCAGGTCTGAAAGCACCACATAACCTATCTCCAAAAACCGTCACTCAGGCAAAAGGAAATATTTCCCCAAGCTGTGTTTACCAGGCTGAGTTTTAGGAAGTGACATTTACTTTTAATTCATTCAGTGACTCTTTTCCCAGGCATGTAATCTCCACAAACACTTAGGATAACAGATGGAACTTACACTATGCCTTGAAAATTAATGGGCCCTTTCATTGGTGACTGACAGAGGGAAATGATCACTATAACTAAAAATTTCTTAGACTCCCCCCAGCCACCCAGAACTCAACTTTGAGAAGCATCACAGGCTACGATGGTAGGGAAAGACAAGGGGAAAGACAAGGAGGGTGCTGGATCTTACTCTAAGATTAGAGCCTTTAGCTTCAGCATTAGAGAACATGGCGGAAGCTAAAGGCCATTCTAAATCTTACTCATTCTGCATTTGAAAGGAGAAACAAAACTGGGACGTCACATGGAGCCCAGAAAGAACATTCTCCACACAGCTTGTGTTATTATAGAGGTAAACTGCATCCTCCCATTCAGCTAAAGCCTCCAGGCTGATTTGTTTTTAATACTGATCTATAAACAAATACAAGTGATTCTTTTGATGAAGCTTCAGCGTTATATATAATTCACTTTGGTTCTGTTCTATGCCAGAATTCTGGAGTCCAGAGGAAATAAACTCTTATAGGGGTGAACTGAATCCTAATGATGAGATGCAAAATTTTTTTTGTTGCCTCCTGCCAACTGATTACGTTTCACACTTAAAACAGATTTCTCTATCTCTCTCTTTTGTTTTTTTTACAGGCCCATTTGCAAGTATTTAAAATATTAATTACTAGGAAAATCAAATAGAATTGTATTTGTTTATCATGTAATTATATGTATCTAACACTTGCAGTACAAACCAAATTTACTAGCTTTTGCCAGAGAGTTCATATGTGGTTTCCTTTAGAAACTGCACAACAAGTAAAAGTTAATGTTTTCCACTGTTATCAGTTTTCATATGAGCAGAATGTCTGCTTATTGCAATAATGTCTATCACTAGAAATACTATTGTAACATTACTATAAAAACCTACATTGGCCCAATATTTAAATGGCATGATATTTGTCTCAAAGTTCTTCTATTTATAGAAAAATTAAATTATAGAATTCTATAATAATGACCACAATCATTCATGCAGTAAATTTTAATTAGGTACCTACCATAGCCGATATATGTGTGATGCTGAAATTTTCTATATTCTATGCTAACACTTTTATACTTTTTACTCTCTCCTCTGATTCTATCCCTCTTTAAGAGAATTAGCTACAAAGTCAGAGAAAAATCTAAAAGTCAGGTAAAGAAATAGCACAAAGAGAATGTATGCCCCTAGGGCCAAGATCCAATAGACCAATGGATATTTATTAAAGGTTTTCTTTTATCCCTAAAGGGCTGAGTTCTCAACACAGCTCTGCTTGACTTTTGAAGAGTTTACTTATTAATGATGGTCAAAACTCTAGACCTGATGGCTATTCCTTCTGAATGAAAACCTATGGGGAATTTTCTACTTCTCTATTGAATGTCGCTGTAAAATTTACCTAGAATAAACAAGTTTCATGCCTGTTTTGTGTAGATCGGGGAGATACTGAATGAAAAGGGATAAGTTTTCATTTGAAATGTGTCAAAGTCTGCTTGTAGAAAATTTAAAATCTCAATATTAAAAGAATTCAAAATCTCAGTCTCCAGGTGGTTTAAATTTTAAATTTGTTTTGTTTATGTTTTTATTAATAGCAGAAATAGAAAACTTTCTTCAAAGAAACGCTTCCTAAATGTCTAGTTTCCAAGAAATAGTTCAGAGAGGAAAGAGGAGAAAAAGTAGAATAGAGTCCTTATAACATATTTCTGCCCCTTGCTTCTCCCTGACAGATGAGTAGGCAAGTCTCTGCAGAGCCTATAAAACCCTAACTAGTGCAAAATCTCTAAACAGCATCATCGATGGTTGTTACTCAATTTCTGCTCGATCACATCTAAGCCCACTGTTTTCACAAACAAGCCTATTTCATCTTTCCCCAACTCTAAGATAGTTGTATAGGTTTCCTGAAAATCATTAATTACAAATCACCAGTCCAGGAGAAATTTTCAATATAAATAGAACCAGAAATAATGTTATACTATATTTATTTTCAGCTCAAAAGACCTACTAAAAGTTCAAACGTGAGGCAGCAATTTCTTTTCTAGGATTTTTATGTAGCCTAAAACAGGCTCAGGGAGTTTTCCATGGAAAGCTGATATAAAGAAATGTATGATTTGAATAACATCAAGCATGCCTGATTCAACCACAAGAAAAATGTTTGTTCTGAGTCATAAGTCTTTTGAAAAGGCTTGATGTTATAATGAAAATGCCAATAACAGACCCTTAGCAAGCAAACCTGTGCAGAAAGGTTTATTGTTCAAAAGGAAAGTGCATTCCAAATGCAATATTTATATATTCTCCAGCTCTCCAGACAACACCCCCATTGAGCATTGACTCTTCTCAGCCTTTAAGCCCAGCACAAACACCACGCAAAACATTCCATGTCAAATAGAAGCCATTCAGGCTCATGTAAGAAAGAAACAGAAAAGCTTTCTTTTTCCTTTATTTCTTTGAGAAGCTATGTGAGAAATAGCTCCAAAGTTTCTAGGAAGCAAGCAAGACAGACAATAGAAGCAATGTTTGGAGTTTTCCTGCCATCTTTCATCTGCCATGGCTTGACATGAGGGCCTTAGAGACTGTGCAACACTGAGAATGTCTAGTGGTTTTGCTGCCTGCTTATTTAAATAATGTAATTGGAACACAACCACACTTATTTATGTATTGTCTTTTGCTGCTTTTGTGTTACAATAGCAGAACTGAGTAATTTCAACAGACACTTACAGCTTGAAAATACCTAAAATGCTTTCTATTTTGCACTTCATAGAAAAAAGTTTGCTTTAGACATGTTTATAAAGATAATTCAGCATAAAATAAAAAACTAGAATTATAGAATAGGCCAGAGTGACCAGTTTACCAATAACTCGAGTTTGTATAAAGTTAGTTTTTCAAAGGATTTTAAAGATCATTTAGCCCAAGGCATTTCTTTTTCCATTTAAAAAGCTAAAGTCAAGAGCTGGGAGCCAAGGAACCCACAGTCAAGCAAGTGGAAGAATGTACAGTCAGTGGAAGAGAAGCCTTCTTTGCATGTGTTACAATAACAAAACATACCTTTGTATCTTTTATATCCAAATGAACTTAGAAATTTAAATTTCAGAGAATGTAGCTCTATAACAGCAGTTGGTCTCATATAAATTATTTAAATCTCTCTAAACTTCAATTTATTCTATGTAAAATGGGTACAATAATAGAAGCTACTATTTCTGAGGATTTAGACATCATAAATTAAAGACGTCTGGCACAGAGCGAGGATTCAATAATTCTCAATAAAAAATTGAACAAATAACTGTCCTGGTTAAGGCATGCATGCAGACCTTAAGACAGATATGTAGGTAGGTACAAATAGTTTGTCTGGAAGTAATCCTAGGAATCTGTGTGAAGTGGGAACAAGAAAGAACAAGGAGGAAAGGAAAGCTAAACAAGTGTACATAGGCTTATGAGGCACAATCTTATGAGATTTCTCTTACAGACCAGACGGAATCTGCCCCTGAAGTGGACAGTCCCTGTCTCTTGTTGAATGAGGGGTGCCCCTATGCCATCCTCTGGCTTGGTAGGCATTTACCTGTGCCCGGAGAAGGCCCTCAGGCAGGGCCATGGGCAGCTGTATCTCTGAATAGTCAAGGGGGTATTGTTGAGACATCTGTTTCTGCTATAATAAACAAACAAATAATATAGAAGTCCCTTTTATCCTAGTTCAGTGACATAAACTCTAATCAACAAACATTTCAATCTAGTAGCAATTATTAATTATGCTTTTTCCAAGTTCTGGAAAGGATTTCACATCAAAGTCCGATAATTTATTATTATTCATGTTATTATAGTTAATGATGATGATGGGAAAAACCTGCAGACGTCCTGAAATCTTCCATGTAGACACAACATTTCAGAAGTCAATCAGCTTATATATGGTTTGACTAAGCATGAAAGACAGACTACTAAATGCCTTGGATAGTAAAGAAAGTCTCCAACTGAATTATTTTTTTAAAACCCTGAGTTTTACTTCTATGGAGAGAATCTAGTATTGGGTGTTTCAGACTTATAAGACACTGTGTAAACTGTTGGGACTAAAGCTTTTTATATAACAGAAATTCAAGTAAAACACCAATAGAAATTTGAAGTGGAAAAAGTCATCATGTCATCTAACAAAAAGTCATCTAACATTATATCAAGTCAAAGCCCTCTATGAAATTAAAGGCTCTCACATCAGTATAAAAGCTTGAAGGCCACCATGAGGAAGGGAACTATGCTGGGCCACTCACTTTCCAAAATGATGCTTGCCAACAAATGTAAACAGATGTGACTCTGATAGCCATCTTGCCCCCTTATGGGTTCAAGTGGTCTCTAACAGTGATGGCTCAGGTGGCAGGAAGTATGCTAGGCAGCTTCCCTCTAATGGTGGTGTTGATGGGAACCTATCCTTGGACTTTACAGGACAGAAGGCATTTCTACATACTTAATTTTCTACAGAAACTTGTCTCTCTGCTTTTTAGAACCTAAAGTGATTTCAAGAGCATCTTAAGCCAAGTTCAGTTTTCACTAGATCACTGAAGAGTCTGTGACTTAGAGTTTACAGCAAAGGAGAATGGGTTGCCTGTGAGAAAAAGGAGAAACTAACAATCATTGCCCCACTAGTACATCATAGCAATTGTCCTGCATGTTTCAGGTATTATCGCATTTACTGCTCAAAGCAATATTGTGAGGTAGGAATGAATACAACAACTTTATACTCAGGAAACCCAATGTTGAGAAAAAGAGATGTGAGGGCCCCTCAGCTGTCCTTGACTTCCTAATGTCTCTAATGCCTTCACTTCAATAGTAAATTTACTCTCATCTAAGAAAGAAGGCAATCCAATGTACTGATTTAACTAAAACATTAGCTTCTTTTGGAAAGGCTGTATTTATATTTTAAGGGCATAGAGACTTAAGTCAAGTCCATTCTTGGTAAATTGTTTATGACTCAAGTTTGGAAACATTTCTAGAACTTTCCCACCTTTTAGGCTCTAAAGGGGCAGCACCAATTCTGGAAGGTCATCAACTTCTATTTTTGTACGGATCATTGTTACCAACTGTAAATCTTCTGTGGGCATATGATTATTTTTTCTAGTCCCTACTTTTATTAGTTGTGTTTGTGTGTCTGCAAGTACCAAGTTCTGAGTTAATATTCTGGAGTAGGTATACAGCTGATAAATTAAGAATAAATTTTGCTGCAAAAAGCATTTAGAGATATTCCTTGAGATATACACAAAGGCCTTCAGAATTTTTGGGAAGCCTGTTTTTAAAAGAGACATATATTTTGGAAGCCTGTTTTTAAAAGAGACATAGATTGTCTAGAAGATGCAACATTCTATCATCATAGAAGTTATGGGCTAAAAATACATCTTACTTTTTTTTTTTTTTTTTGAGTTGGAGTCTTACTCTGTCGCCCAGACTGGAGTGCAGTGGCCGCTCCCGGCCACCGCAGCCTCGACCTGCTGGGCTCCGGCAATCCTTCCGCCTCAGCCTTCCGAGTAGCTGAAACTACAGGTGCGCGCTACCACACCAGGCTAATTTTTTGATTTA